>RJWM01013427.1:0-53431 GCA_004363535.1 Dasyprocta punctata
TTAATACATATATTTATGTATATATGTACTTGCATACACCTGTGTATATATAACTATGTGTGTATATGTGTATTTCTATATCTATTGAAAGGAAAACCATGGTAAGATGTTTATAGGTGGGGCATCTGGGTTAAAAGTTTATGGGAATTCTTTGTATAATTCCTGCAAAATTTTGTACATCTGAAATTATATCATAGTAAAAAAATGAAGAGAAAGAAGGCAAAGCAGATGGCCCATGAGAAGTGATGCAGAGATGTGATTAGGGTCCTGCTGGTCTAGGACATGTGCTCTTTCTCACCTCCATCTTCTCGTGGCCCAGTGTGGATCACCCTAGGAGCAACCAGCTCAGTGCAGTGCTGGGCAGATGTGTTTCCTAATCTCCTCTTCTTTACCCACGGGGTGGGGTCCTGAATGGAGTGTAGGGGGCAGGAAGAGATGGAAGAGAACACTCTGTGGAGTGGCAATCCCATCCCTGGGGTGTCCTGGCTGTTGCTGGAGAGAAACCTTGTTAGTCTTGGCATGGATGCAGGTGGGAGCCTGGCCCAACCGAGAGGTGTCCTTGGGCTGCTCCCCTTGTCTTCTGCAGTACGTGCAGAGAGGCTTCTCAGGGTAATAGATCCTCCCTGTCTATCCTCAGCTCTTTTCTCTGACATATACGCATTCTCTCTCATATGCATCCTGTACTCAGAAATGTTGGTTCTCAGGAGCTTTGTGGGTGATTCGGCACAATGGCCAAAGGACAAGAGGACTGTGCTGCTCCCTTTCTCTGTTGTTTCTCCTCTCTTACGTGAGCTTGTGTTTAGCATTTCTGCTTTAGAAGCATAAGTGATTATGAATTAGCAGTGGTGTCAGGCAGAACTCGACTCACAGCTTCACCTGGTCTTGGACCTCAGTTCCCACTTGCACAATGCCCTTGATAATAGCCCTGACTCCACTAAATGGCTTTGAAAATTAGAGGAGCTAAGCAAGTAGGTGTTTAATGGAGCATAACACATTTTTTGTCATAAAGGCCAATAACCATGGGTGTGTCAAACCCTCATTTATTCTTTAGAATATTTGTATTAATGAATTATTAATTTTAATTTTGAGTTTTATTATATTAAACAATAAGTGCTTAAGAGAAACAAATCAATAAAGTGTTGCATTTTTAAATATTTATTGAGTATTTATAAAAAAGCTTCAAAATTTTTAATGTCAACTGGTTTTTGGTGTATAAGATTTAAAAAAGAACAACAGAAATAAATTCCTATCTGTACTGCATTGAAAATACCAGTAGCAAAAAAAATATTACTTCAATTATCACACCTCAGTCAGTCTTCACACATGACAACAGCATGTTTCATACACACATATCACTTATACTGACAGCACATGTATTTTGCTTTCCTGGGTTTTTTGCATGATATACTTGATATCTCTCTGGTCTTCCTGTTTGGTCAGGAAGTTCTTATTACATTGTGTAATGTGCATTTAGCAGAAACATAAAATATCAATCAAATAAAGTATTAAATTCTTAATATGTATTGTGTGTTTAGACTTGACATCACATGGGTGTAAATCCTGGTTTGACACTTTTGCACACACGCACACACCTAACCTTTCATTGTACCAAGTGGGTAAACACGAAGATTGTTTTCTGTATCCCTCACTGCAGCTACTGAGATGCACAGCTGGTTACTATTACACTAAAGTAAAATTTTACAGAAGAAAATAAGGAATGTGTTTGTGGGACCCAATGTTATGCTCTTCAGTAATACAGTGCTCAAAAAATGGGAGACATCAGTAGTAGAAGCTCTGGAGTCAAGAGCAGAGAGGAAGTGCAATGAATCTTTGAGTCTATATTGCTTTTCTGAGTCTGAAGTCATGTTCCAGGAGATTGCATTTAACCAGTGAGTGACTCTCTTGGTAAAAACATGGGGTTACTCTGTCTAGCACCTAGATATTCCCAAGTCTACCTGCACAGTGCCTGACCTGGGCGTCAGTCATCAAATCCTCCATCTTCCTGAACAAATTGCATCATTGTACTGAAATTTTCTAGAGTGCATCTTTTGTCCTCACCTTTCCTTAGTTGAACTCAGGCAGAAGCAGTTTGCTGATGTGGAGAGAAAGGCTTCGACTCTTTGTGGGGTGAATAGCATCAGCCTTCCCCTCAAACACTGCCATTTGGATTCCTATTACTGCAATAGCAAGGAGGTGGGCCCAATTTCCAGGAGCATTCCAAATAAGAAACTTTCAGAACATAATTATTTTATGATACAAAGACTTCTTGCTCTTTTCAGGTGGTAAAATTAAACATAAATATTTTCGATGGACTCAAAATACTCATCAGTATTTATGTTGAACTGGATCTCTCACTTTTTTCTTGTGTTTGCCTGCATGGGATGGTGTCTAAGCCTTTAGGTAGTGTGTGCTGGCCAGCGTGGCACATCCAACAGCTTTTTTGAGATGTAATTACACAACTCATCCATTTATGGGTGATACAGTTCAATGGCATTTAGCATATTCACAGAGTTATGTGACCATCAGCACAATCAGTTTTAGAACATTCTCATCACTCCAAAAAGAGACCATGTACCAATTAGCAAGTAATTCCCTGTCTCCTTCATGACTCAAAGCAACCAATAATTTGCTACTGTCTTTAGGGATTTTCCTGTTCTGGACATTTCCCGTAAATTGAATCAGATAATAAGTGATCTTTATGACTGAATTCTTCCACTTAGCATGTTTTATCCATGCTGCAGCATGTAGTAGTACTTTGTTGATTTTCATAGCTAAATAATAGTCTATTCTATGGCTATTCCACATAGTGTTTATACATTCATCAGTTGATGAACAATTGGATTGTGTCAATTTTTGACTATTGTGAACAGTGTTGCTGTGAATACTTACGTTCAACATTTCATGTGGATGTGTGTTTTCATTCTTTTAGTACATACCTAGGAGCAGACTTTCTTTTCTTTGTCAACTCTTGTTATTTTCTGATTTTTTTAAATTATACCCAAACAAGTGAACATGAAGTGGTATCTCACCGTGGTTTTGATGTGCATTTCTCTGATTGTCCATTTGTATATCATTTTTGTAGAAATGTCTATTCATATAATTTTCCTATTTTAAGTTGGGTTCTTTATATTTTATTAATGAGGTGAAACAGTTCTTTATGTATTAGACATAATTCCTTTATAAAATATGTAATTTGCACGTTTTTGTTTGCATTCTGTTGGATATCCTTTTACTTTCTTGATGACAACCTTCCTAGCACACAAGTTTTATATTTTGATCTATTTCTTCTGTTCTTTTTGCTTTCAATGTCATGCCTAAGATGGTTTTAGTTGATCCAAGTCACAAAAAATTTATGTCTATATTTTCTTCTAAACATTTTTGTAATTTTAACCCTTTCAGTTAAGTTTATTATATATTTTGAGTTAACTTTTGTGTGGTGTGAGGAAGGGATTCAACTTCATTATGCTGTAAATGGACATTCAGTTGTCTCTGTTTTTAAAATGTCCATGCCAGGTGGTAAATTGTCCTGCTTTGAGATCCCTAAATTCCTTTTTCCGCTCTGGTGAGGTTCCAGATGTTAAATCTTTTAAATTCCACACTTATGTGTTGGTGTTTTATGGTACATTCTCAGGAATGAAAGTACTGATATCAATTCAAAGATGTCCCATAACTTGTTACTAATAAGCGTGTCATGTACCTTCAGGGGGCAAAGAGAAATGCTAGTTCTTTTGTAACTATCACACCAGTGAGGACAGAAAGAATAGTGCATGCTGACCCAGAATGAGCACAGCAATTGATCAGAAGCCTCTAAGCCAAAGACCTCAGGGACTGCAACAAGAAAATATTCCACTGTAGTTTCTCCACTGACCAAACTGTCATCCATCTTTTGCTACTATCACAAATGTCCTGAGGACCATTTGTGGAGATTAGGGGGCTTGACTCACACAGGGTGAACAGAGGAGATCTGGATGGATTCCCACTCTGTGTCCCTCTGGGGAGATGGCCAGACTCGCCCTTTGCAAAATAAGTTTTGCAGGATAGATGGGACCCCTTTCTTTTGTGGGAGATTGAACAGTTTCTTGACTGTAGGCTTCCTTGGAAGCCTGTAGTTTGCAGATCAGTCTTCCTGGGGCCTTCTTTTCCCAGTGGCAGCTCACTGAGCCGCTGAAAAGTCCTCTGCCTGCCTATTAGTTCTAACTCTGCTTTCACCAGCCTTCTTCCCCCTCCCTCCCCCATCCACTCTGTTCAGCCCCTCTCTCCTGTAGTGTCTTGGTTCCACATTTCTGGATAATTATATTTTTGGCAATGGCTCTTGTGCGTGCTGTGGAGCAAGCAGTCAAGTTGGTGGCCTCTTCCCAAGTACTATTTCCAGCTGGGCCATGCCATCCTGTTCTTCTGCTGTATTCCAGGACACGAAAGGTCAGGGGCCCTATTGGGAGAACAGATCTGGGGTGGAGACCTCCTGGCAGGAGTGTTATATGGACAAAATAAAAAGGAGCATCTTAGGAAAATTATGGAGAGCATATGACACACACTCCTGCCCAAACCTCACTGACTGACCTCATAAATGGCCCCAACTGTGCCTCAATATTTTTGTGGGAGTCAGAATGGACTGAGCATATATTTAGAGTGCTCAGGTGTGGCAGGGAGAGGTTACCAGACAACTAAAAATAGAGTGACTGCTCGTTCAAAGCACACTCCTGTGCTGACTTTGTATGGGAAAACATAATGTTTTGTCATATGGCAAACCCAAACGCAGGGCAACTCCCACTCTCTTTTGTAATTACTCCATTTTTATAATTGAATTTGAATAGTTAATGATATTTGATAACTTTAAAATATTTTAATAAAATTATATTTGTAATTATAATATTGATGTCCTTATTTTATAAAATATTTGCAAATGGTCTTTCTAAAGAGCTAAAGTATATCTTCAAGAAAAGTTTAACTTCGCTGTTGAATTCCAAAGCAGCAGCACTTTTGGTGAGTATTTATGGAATATATACTGATACATGATCCAGCGCCAAGCTAGTCCCTAGTACTGACATGCATCGGTGCTCAGGCTCAAGGGTAAAAGAGAAAGGGAGCTGAAAGGACAGTGAAGAGAAGGGAAAATGTTAAGTTCTGAAGTTCTGGTGATTGCGAGAAAAGCCTGGGTCTCCCAAAACTCTCCCCCTCTATCCTGGTCCTTACCTTTGCAGCCGCCACTGGGGTATAGTGTTTGTCTATTGTGTGTGCCCCAAGCTTCTTGAATCAGTGCACTAAGAGCTCCATGGTATCTAACAGCATCCCAGAAAGTATCAAAGCCACAGGGTAAATAGGGTTTTGAATTATCCATCTTATCTATAGCTCTTTCAAGTAAAAACTGCCTTTATCATAAGAAAAGCAGAAGAACATTGTGGAGGAAGAGGAAATCTCCTGTGTACTTGGGATAAACTAAACTCCTGTGAACAGCTACTTTGGGTCCTACCTCAGATTCTTCAGCATACGGGTCTCTCCTAGATAAAGGTAGTACGACATGCCATCTTGAGAAGTTATGGCACATTCCATGTCCATCCCAATGTGTGATCTGACAGAGACTGTAGGGTTATGAGATTGACAGAGTTTGGCTTCAGCCTTTGCTCCATTCCCACACCTAATTGGCTGGTTTTTGGTGAGATGATGGATTATGTTCCCTTCTCATTTATCTCCCAACCTCATCATCGATCTTTTCCCTCAGCTCTCCACTACCACTCTCCTCCCTCAGCAGTGGAGCAGACACCCATGATTATGTCTCCCATACATTTATGATCGTCTAGGCATTTTTACTTTCTCCAAGGAAATACCTCTTCTTGTCACGTCATGGCCATTGTGATTGGTGCTGCAATGAACACATGACCCAAGCTGAGCCAATTGGAGGACTTTGTTGGAATTTGACAATGGACACTGAATGAGAGAAAACACTACATCTTTACTTCTGGATCACCAGCTCTAAGGCCATGGCCATGGACACCATGGTGACTGTGTGCTTGTCACCCAGAGAAGTCTGAGAGAAGATGAACACTGAAGCAGAAGCTGGAAGGAACAAGAAAGTACTGATGATGTTCTCAGATCCCTGGATTGTTTTCTGCTTTACATTCAGTAACTACCTTAGTAAGTCTTTGTGAGGATCGACTTAAACCATGTGTTTAGCACAGAGTACATGCTTAATAAGGGCTAGATATTATTATTATTATTATTTTTAATTCTGCCATTGTTTTCTTCAACTACAAGGATTAATAAACCCATTTTCAAGAAAGACAGTTTGCACTGGGCTTCTGTCTTTTGCATCCAAGCACTCAGATTCTCAGCATCTCAAGAGCATTCCTTCTTAGAGTGGAAACTTGGCCTTAAGTCACACATATACGGCCATTACTGAAGTATCCAATCTCCAAGGTGGCCCCAGTGACTCCTGCTCTCCACATTAGTGCCCTAGTATGGTCCCCTCCTATGCCGACTAAAGTTGACTTGTATTACTACAGTAGAATGTTGCAGAAATGATGACATCTGACTTCCAAAGCTGGTTTATAGGAGACATTATGGCTTCTATCTTGCTCTCTCTCAGATCACTTGCTCTGTGGGCAGCCAGCTGCCATATTGTGAGGTCACTCAAGCAGCTCCATGGAGAGGTCCCTGTGTGCAGAACTGGGGGCTCCTACTGCAACTATGTGAGTGCCATCTTGGAAGCAAATGCTCCTGCCCCAGTCCAACCTCCAACTAACGGCAGCCAGTTGACATCATGACTGTCCCCTCTTAAGAAACCCCAAGCCAGAACAACCTGGCTAAGCTGCTCTTGAATTTCCAATGCACAGAAACTGTGAGATTAACTACCATTTGTTGTTTTATACCTCTCAGATTTGGGATAATTTGATGTGTGGCAATAGATAGTGCAGTGTCTTAATGTGTGACTCCTGCTAAAAGCAGACCATGGCTTGATTATTATTATTATTTTATTTTTGGTAAAATGTTCTTTATGAAGGCCACTATCACTTACTGAGCACTTATATGGTGTAGGCACTATGCCTAGGGCCTTGCACACATTATTACCTCAATGAAAACCCTCTATATGCTATTGTTTGGTCCTCCATGTGCTCCAAAGCCCTGTGTGGTAACAGTCTTGTCTCCAGAATGGATCTATGGGAGACAGAGAAACTTTTATGAGGTGGGTCGAGTAGGAGGCCTTCAGGTCACTGGGGCTGTGCCCCTATAGGGGACAGTGGGACCTCAGACCCTTCTACTTTCATTTGTGTCCTGGTCATTGATGAGTGGTTCTACTTTATCATGTGCTCCCAGGTACAGTCCCAAAAGTAATGAGGCCAGCTGACCATGGACAGAAACCTCCAAAACTATGATGCAAAATAAACCTTTTCTCATCATAGGCTGATTGTCTTTGGTATTTGTTATTGTGACATGGAGCTGACTAACACACTTGTGGTCCTGTGGAGGAGGTACCATGGTTATAATCCTGGCAGTGCAGAGATTTTGTAACAAAGGCCCTAGAACCACATGACCTGGGACAAAATCTGTTTCCTTCACTTTCTTGAGGATACAGTTTGAGTGAGTCACATCTCAGTGAGCATCAGTTTTTCCAGCTGCAAAATGGGAAGAACAGCAGTAACTATCACCTAGGACCTTATGAAAATTGAACGAATTCTTGCATGTGCTCAGCATTCTTAATCTGTTCAGTAAGTGTTAGATAGTAGAAAGTTGACAATGAGGCTCAGAGCAGCTAAGGTGATTTGCTCAAGGGGCCGTAGCTGGCAAGCAGTGGCACTGGAACGCTGGACTCCTGGAATCTCAGTCTCCCAAGGGTGGCACTGCCACCAAAAAATATGCATGAGCCATTATGTCGAAAATTTAATCATTGTATAAAGAGGTATAAGACAGGTGAAATTGAGCTTAATAAAATATCTTACTCAACAAGATGTGTCCAAAACATTGTTTTCATGTATAAAAACAAAATTATTAGGATATTTTACATTCTTTTTTTCCTCAATATACTAAGTCTTTGAATTTCAAAGTGTATTTTGCATTTATGTCACATCTCACTTCATCCCAGTAATGTAGCCATGATGGTTAATGGCTATTGTATTAGGTAGCACAGGTGTAGAATCTACCAATTATCTGCTGTGCTGCAGGCCTCCTGGGAAACAAGTACATGGGTGTGTAGCCCTACCTGGTCCTACTGCCTTTCCCACTCCACCCCAATCTAGGTTAGATTTCACTTTATTGCATGCTTATAGCATTTCGTTTTATCTTCTAATCCAGCAAATGCAACACATTACTATTATTATTATTATTATTATTATTATTATTATTAAATAATTTGTTTCCAGTAGACTAAGAGCAAATGAATATGAAGAAGTGAATGGAATGGCCTTTGCTCTTTTGGAATCCTACTTATTTTGTGCCATTTCAAATGGTCAGTCTCCCTCCCTTCCTCTTTCCCTTTCTTTCTCTTCCCTCCTTTCTTTCTTCCCTCCCCAGTGTTCCTAACAGTCAAACATAAGCATGTTTAAAGGTGGTGAAGGGGGCAGAATACATCTTGGGTCTTGCTTGATACCTTCCTTTCAACCTCCATTGTTCCTTCATCTCCTCACCTCCGCACCCTGCCATTCCCCAGCTCCACCTGCATTTCCTGTGGAGGCCCAAGTCTCAAAGATAGTTCTGGTTCCATCTTCGTGGGGCCACATATTTCACTGAGGCATCCTGAGGGCAGGGCACCTCATACTTTTATCTACAGCTGTATCCATCACATTCCTTCAGAAATGAAGATTCTGACTCATGCATCGGGAGAGAGACTCAAGTGTCTGTGTTTCTAACAAACTCTCCATGCTGCTGATGGTGGTCCAGCGGCCACATGTTGAAGAGCAAAGATGCAAAAGTAGAAGGAGGCTCTCCTGCTGATACAGGTGGCCTTGCACAGCAAAACCTTGATGTATACACATTGGAATGAAGATCCTTCCACAAGGACTGAAGACAAGGAGCAATTTCAGAGGGACAGAGATCCTCATTCTGACCTGTACTTATAAAAACAAACAAACAAACAAAAACCAAACATGTCCAGTGGTGCATGCCTGTAATTTCAGAACTCTGGGAGGCTAGAGTAGGAGGATTGCAAGTTCAAGCCCAGCCGAGATATTTAGTAATTTAGGGAGTCCGTCTGAAAATAAAAAAGGATCCAGCTCACTCTGAAGACCCTGGGTTCAATCCCAGTACCACAAATAAACAACAACAACAACAACAAAACAAAAACCAAAAAAACAAAAATAAGCCCTAACAATTTCAAGGTTATTCCTCTATTATGGCCACAGTGGAAGGGGGTAGGATCAGTGAGAACCTGTTCATGACTGTAGCTGCCCATGACCTTGGCTCATCCAAGAGGATCAGGCCCATGAATATCAGGTAGCAGGGTCTACAGAAATGAGGCAGGGCCACATGCTCCAAATCCAGACTCATAACACAGTGGGAGAGTTCAGTGCAGATAAATGCATGGCATATACCTGGGGTCAGGCAGACTTGAGTCAGATTGTTGGCTCTACCACTTACTGGCTCTGTTAAGCAAATGGCTGAACCCAGATTTACCTATGTATAAAAATGGGAGCAATAACGCCTCTCACCTAAGGTGGGCATTATGGTTATTAAATAAAGTTCAGTAGGTCATTATTAAGTACAAGGCAAATCGTTATGCAGAATGCGTTGTTCTTAGTATGAATAAACTTGTATAATTCTCTCAATGGCCTATGAGGGAGATAATATAATAGTTATTCTTCATGCTTTAAGATAGAACAAAGCTCTGAGTGGTGCAGGTACTTCTCCAAGGTCACACAGTTAGGGAGTGATGGAGCCAGGTTTCGAACCAAGGGAGTTTGGGTCCTGCTTCCTGGACTACCACGTGTGAGGTGTGTGATCTGGCACATACAAATGCTTCGTGAGTGTTCAAGTTTGGAACTTAAGTGTCCTCCCAAAGGTTCATGAGTTAAAGCGTTGGTCTTCAGATGATGGTTTTATTGAGAAATGACAGAATTTTCAAGAGGTGGGACCTGGTGGGAGAAGTGCGATCACTGGAGGTTTGACCTGGAAGGGGATATAGGACCTCAACCCTTCTTTTTCCTGCTTCCATTAGGTGAGCAGCTTGTTCCACCATCTGACCCCACCATAATATGTTGCCCAAAAGCGATGCCGCCAATCAGTTACAGGTTGAATTTCTGAAACTATGAGCTAAAATCAATCTCCCTTTTAAGTTATTTAATTTGGGTATCTTGATGCAAAGCTAACAGTGAGTATCTGTGGGTATCCAATGAATGAATCGTTTTTAACACCAGAGAAGTTGGTATCTGCCTGTCTCTTTCTTCTCCCACATGCATTTTAGTTACTTAAAACAAATGAAATGAGAAAAAGGGTTTTGTAGAGCTACTACATTAACATAGTCTAAAAGAAGCATTCCTCCTGCTGTGGATCCCCAGCTACAGGATCCTTCCCTTGAGGGAACCACTCTCACACAAACAAAATATGGCACACTATATGAAGTCTTCTGCTTTTTTTTTTAAATTTTTTTATTTTCCACTCTATGGAGTGGGTGTGGTTCCATGTTCTAGAAGTTTCTCAGCACCCTCCATTCCCTTTGCCCCCTTCTCTAGGTTCTTGTTACTCATTTGTGAGAGAGATAATAATGGTCTTTTCCCCCAGGGGGCTGTGAACATGAAATAAAATGCAGGGAAAGTGCTTAGCATAGGATCTATCAAATCATAAGCACTTACTTAACTCCATTTTATTTTAAACAGGGCAAGGAAGTTGGAACTAAAATGGCCTCCACAGGCCACAGAGGCTGACACCATCTCCTGAGGGAACAAGATTTCCTGTCAGTATTTGTCTACAATCATGAACCACTTACCCCCAGTGCAGGATGGGAGGAAGGCAGGAAGAAGCAAAAATATGGACAAAGAAAACTCCAAAGCCATTCTAAAAAGCAGAAACTGAGTCCTGCTTCCATCGAGCAGTCAAGCCTGCTGACTCATCCCCTCCGCTGATCTCAACAGTGCCCAGGTTGACACCATCTGGCTTCAGACACTTTTCCTCAACACCCCAGTGCCCAAAAAGTGGGACCAGAGAAAAGAAGTGTGTGGGGCTGGTTCACACAGAGCCTCCAGATTCCATGCTACAGTGATAAATATTGTACAAAGCCCAGTGACACGGTTGTTGAGTATGGGCCTCTTATTCCTGAGGTGTGAGGTAAGAGAACAAAGCTCAGCTGCTAGACTGTGGAGCTATGATTCTGAGGGGGTAGCAGAGGGTTGGGCAGGCTGCATGGGCCTCACCCACCATAGGCCTCAGCCTGGTGAGCATTCCAGGGACCCACCATCCAGAGAGGGTGCCTCTGCCTCATACTAGCACTAATCCATTTCTCCCCTCCTGGCCATCAAGATTCCATTTAAAAAAATAACATTACAATAAAATAGTAACATTATTTTAATTTACACACATTTTTACCACCATGCAAAAGATCTTTTTGACATTATCCTTGGAAACTCCCAATATCTAAGAATGATCAGAAAAAGAGAGGAAAGGGGAGGGAGGGAGGGAGAGAAGGAAAAAGAGAGAGAGAGAGTGAGAGAGAGAGCGAGAGCAAGCCACAAGAGGCACAGAAGCTCTGCTTTGCTGCTTTGTCAGGGAGAAGAAAATAAAGAGAAATCAGCCCAGCTTCAAAGGGCGCATTTCCATAATTGCCCTGTAACTTTGGCAAAATAAATCTGAGCGGCTGAGAGAAGCACAATCTGCCAGATGAGTGCACTCCAAAGGCCCCGGAGGGCTGCGGGCCACTTGTTAGCGGCCTAGTGCAGTGAGAGAATGCAGGGCTCGCCACCCAGCACAAAAGCCATGAAATCACAGCCCTGCCGACCAGGCTGGCTGGTCAGACCTGACCCTGCCTTTGTCTCCCTCCTGCTCCCCAACATGGGACACACACACACACACCCCTAGATAAAATAAGCAGGCAAGTAAATAAACAGACAAATATATGTGCAGAGAAAAGCTGGCAGCAGCCAGGGGCTGGAGGTAGCCACGACACAAAAACCACTGGACTCCAACTTTTATCTTCGAGAACCTTCCTATCACCAACGCCTGAAATCAATATCCAAGGGAGAAAGGCCTAACTTTGCACATATTCATCCTCTCCGGGGCTGACTCGCTCCTTTTCACCTTCGGCTGAAGAAAGTTCCACTGACAGACCTGATGTGATAGCCATTCTGTCATTTTCCCAGGCTTGAAGAGTTTCCTGTTGGCTGTCTCTCGCCCTAACTTCCTCCTTCCAAGGCCAAGGTTTTAAAAAACAAAAATGTTTCGCTTAGCACTCTGTTTCAGTATTTCTCTCAATAGAGCTGCGGTTTCTGGGAGAAAACACTTGGTGTGATCATTCCGCGACACCTCTCATTCCTTGAGTTCAGAGTTCCTCAACCTCAGCATTACTGACATCTTGGGCTAGATGATTTTCAGCCGGAGTACTCACCACGCCTGACCTGAGGGCTGGTGAGATCAAGTGTGTTCAAAGTGTTCGCTGGATTGGATCATTCTTTGTGGTGGAAAAATGTCTGGTGTCTTCTAGGACCTCGAGCAGTGTTCCTGGCCTTTACCCAAGAGGTATCAGTGGCACGCTGATGCTAGTCATCTCCAGACATTGTCAAATGCTTCCAGAGTGAAAGGGGAGAAAGAATTGCCTAGCTGAGGACCACTACTCTATTCCCAAGACCTCTCCCAGCTGTGTTCTTACAGTGGTTTCCCACTCACACAGAGGAGAAGGCCTTCAGAGGGGCCGAGGCTTCTTCAGGGAAGCAGCAGCCACATAAAAGCTAGGTTGGTCACACAACAGGTGGACATTTTTAATGTGGTCAAGCTGGCTTGCTGGGTCAGATGACAGTGGCCAATTATAACCAAGAGGAATATTCAGAGAGCATAGGGGGCCCCTTAACCCTCGTAATGATCTTTGAACACACTCTTCTCTATGCCTGATCCTGGATAATATTGGATTTGTATGAATGTTTCTATAAATTCATCTAATACCCCCACTCCCGTTTTTCCAGACGTTACAAGTGAGGCCCAGAGAGAGTTCTGGACTTATCCACAGTAACACCAAAGTAAATGCAAAACACAGACATAAATTTTATATGCCTGCAATTACCCACTTATGCTGGATAGGGGAGACTAATAATTCTAGGATATAGAGGACATTTCTAGAAGAATACAAATGATTAGACTCAAATCAAGTCCCTGCCAAAATTCTCAATCAACCAACCCAAACCAAACCAAACCAAACCAAGCCAAACTAACCAACAAACAGACTAATAGAAAATGAGGTCCACTTCCTTCCTAGGCAAGCATTAA
Source organism: Dasyprocta punctata (assembly GCA_004363535.1). Taxonomy (NCBI): domain Eukaryota; kingdom Metazoa; phylum Chordata; class Mammalia; order Rodentia; family Dasyproctidae; genus Dasyprocta; species Dasyprocta punctata. The sequence goes on from RJWM01013427.1 coordinate 13,396, forward strand.
ATCATTCTGGCTAACTTCCAAAGCCAGTGGGGCCTTGGGCCTGCCTGGCCTCCAGGTCCCCAGAGAACATCAGTGGGGTAGGTGGGGCTGCCACCTCCTCACTCCTCACCTGGTAGGTGAGTGGTCCTCTGTGCCCAGTTCCTGGGCCTCCCTTCCACAGTACCTTCTTCCTCCTCATTCCCCTGAAAACAAATTCAAATGGAAACCATTAACATGCTGGTCCCCGAGGTGGATGGTCACTCAGGGAGATTCTTTTCTTCTCCTTTCGTCTCTGGAAACTGGTCCTATGATGCAGTTCCCTCCTCTCCCAGCTCTGTGCAGATAATGAGGGAAGCAGAGCCAGACACTCCTTCCTCTGACCTAATTGATTATCCCCATACACCTTGAGTGCTTTGCATAACCAACCCCGACAGCAGAAACCCTTTCCTGGCAGATGACTGACATATTTTATTTCTAATTGAAGCTTAATCAGGCTCATATATACCCATACTCATCCCCCCACTACTTTCCTTTTTACATTTTAAGGACCAACAAAAAGGGATGAAGGCAGTTCATAGGGTCTCTGAGAAGGTGTGGGCTGAGGGGAAGATCCCAGGAAAACAACAAATGAGGCTGCTGTCCCTGGTGAGATGCAAAAGCCATGCAGGAGAGCTGTCTGCTCTTCTCTAGCTGCTGAAAAGCCGAGACTGTCTTGTTTTGATGAGATGATCTTATTGGGATCAACTTAGGGCCATTTGAAGAACCCAAGGATCATATGGGATAAGAGAAGACATCCTTTAGTTGAGTCACCCCCAGATTTACGGCAACTCTCCTCTCATACCTATAGTTGCTGCTCTTGCATTGGGGGTAGAATTGGTCTCATCCAAGGATCATTATCCCTAGAATGTGATGGTCAGAGATGCTGACCCAAACTTAGTCTCCCCTGGCAAGAGCCCATGAAGACCTTCAGCAGACCTCTCCCAGCTCGCATCCACCTCTCCATGCCTGTCCCCTCCCTGGGTGCTTGGTGAGGACAGGTTGCCTGCCTTCTGTGGACATGACCATGTTCACTGCCTTCTCCCTGGGTGAATCTGGATTTGCAGAGAATCCTGAGCAGCCCAAAGGCAGACACCTCACCTTTCTGGCTAACAGGAGGCGGTCTGGAATACAGCTGGGAGTGTATGCAGTGGGGTTTGGGATTTGGAAGGCTGCGACAGAATCTGGCATGGGGCATGCTTTGCTCTCATTGTCACTACTGTCACCCGTCGTCAGGCAGGTAGCCTTGTCCCCACCCTTTCGAAGAGAAAGTAAGGGCACAGAAAACTTAATTATCTGCCCAGAGTTTCGCAGAAGGTAAACCGGGGAGCCGGGTGTGCGCCACACGTAAGTCTGAGGCTGCACTGGGGAGTGTCTGGGGTGCGGATCTTGTCAAGATAATCACTCTTCTAACCAGAAGCCTCAGCCTGGTCCCAGAGTTCCAGCTGCAGCGTCCTGACTCAGATAACTGAAATTTTCCCACCGCCGGCAGAGCCAGCTCCACTTTTGGGGGTCGCTGTGTGCACGGATACAGTGAAACCCCAGTCTGCACTTGCGACCTGGAAAGGAACTGAACCCCAAAGACGGCGTTAACAACAAGGGGGAAGAGGAGAGGAACTTCCAGACGTCTCCTGCCACTGGGAAGGGACCAGAGGAGCAGGAGCCTGGCTGCAGGATGTCCTTGCCAGGGGTCTGCGTCACCAGCCCTGCGCGCGCTCGCGAGGGACCCACGGGCCGACACCCTCGTCCTCACTCACCCCTGGCTACCGCGCTCCGAAGGCCCCAGCCCCTGGGCGGGTCTCCAGAGCCGCGGCGCTGGCAGCTGTGCCCACGTGGGCCTGACCTTGCCAGATTGTCCAGCTCCCGCCGAGCCTCGAAGGCGGAAGGTATTACTCTGTGCCTTGCTCCGTGGCTCCTGGTGCGTGAGCTCTCCCCATCCCTCCTGGGAGCCCCGCAGATGGTCACTCACTTGGCGTCAGGCTATTTACTAAGGTGGGCAAGAAGGGTGCAAAAAGATGCCCCCATTTGGTACCCCGGGGCGTCGCTCTCGAAGGCATCCCCCACAACGTCTTCAAGTCAAAGGTGGGCCCCACTGGCTGGCGAACTGAAAGAGTCAAAGGAGGGCGAGGAGAGAGCGCGCCGGACGCTGGCCCGCGAAGCCGGGCTTCAGAGGCCGCGGAGGCTGGGCGCCGGGCGTCCTTGTCGTCCTGTAGAGGGAGCTCCAGCCCCAAATTTCCCAGTTCCCTCCCCTGGCCCGCCTACCCCCGCCCGCATGCAGTCCGAACCCCGGCGGCACAGGGGCAGCCGGACACCGCGAACCCCGGCGCGGAGACCTCACTGAGCTGTCCCTTCCAGGGCAGGCGGGCACGCGGGGAGAGCCCACCTGGGGCCGCCAGGTACCGAGCCCTCCACCTCTCCACGCCGGCAGGCAGGCACGGGTCTCTCATCGAGAAGTATAGGTATCCCAGGCTCTTTGCGGCCCGTATCCGCACACACCGCCACCCCACAGCCCTGCATCTGTGAGGAAGGTGCAGCGTGGGTGGAAGGGGCCTCGAAGCTGGGCTTGCACAGCTCCTTCTACGTCAGGCTGGGAAGACCTCAACTATGCGCATCAAAGAACGGGAGCGGCGAGTGATGGGCAGAACCTTCCAGGCGCAGCCTCAGCGCCTAGAAGCTTTCCAAAGTCTTTCTGCTGCTTCCGCTAGAGAAGGCCCCAAGGCCTCGCAGTGCCTCCCTCGGATCGGCGAGTGGGCCCCAGTTTCCCAGCTCCTAGCAGGAAATCTTGCTCAGATTTCGCACCAGTCTCCGCCTCATTTCTGAGACACCCGAAACTGCTCCCACTGCTTCACCCCAGGGGCGCCCCCAGTCCTGCCACTTCTGTGCCTCCTCCGCCATTGCCGTCCCCTGATCACAGGTCCGCTTTTCTCTTGTCCTCTCCTAATGGTTTGGGAAATTCTTCAACTCAGGGAGGAAAACAACAACAGAAACCAAAACCAACGCCAAAAGAACCATCAAACAGAGGCGTCCCGGGGAAGACAGGCCGGTTATATATAGTCAAAGTGGCAACAGCTCATTTATTTAGCCAAAAATAGATACTTTCTTGTACAATCTGGTTCACACATATGTACATTTATCTGTATATACAAAAATGTCAGATATGCTTATTCTCACTGAACCCTCCCCTCCATCCCCATCAACCGAACAAACACACCTCATAATCGCAGCAAATGTGGGGTGGCACAGAAGCGACTTGGGGAGGTCTGAGGGGGACTGGTTTTATTTCTTTTTCTTTCTTTTTAAGTTCTCTTTTTAGGTTATTCATACATGGACATGCTTACAAGTCGTTAACTATACAGAGGGATTTTTTGTTTTGTTTTGTTTTTTGTTTTACAATTATTACAACGATTTAAAAATTGGTTTTTAAAAAACAAACTAGGATGAGGAGAGAGCCGATAAGACCAGAGCGGCGTCCAGGTGATTCTGGGCCCTGCAAGAGAGACAGTGGTAGCACAGAAGGTGAGATTTAGGGAGACCAAGGCCACATAGGGCCGGGAGACCCTTCCTGGGACTGGGGCCAGGGGCAGGGAAGCTGGTCTCAATGCAAAATAGTGCTCAGGTGTGGATGTTCGCGTTGACGTTTAACCACAGGATGGACAGTAGGCGTCAGGACCCGAGGTCCGGGTCTGGAAGGCGGTGGGTGTCACAGAGCGGCCACTGGCTTCAGGGCCTGTTGGCCCCGTCAGGCTCGGGAGAGCAAGTAGTTTCTGGGTCCAAGAAGTGATGGAGTGAGTTTTGCTCCCCTTCTAAAAATGCTTCCCAGCTATGTTTCCCCTTGGGGCAAAGCCCCACGGGTTTGGTTTCCCATTCTTACTGCTCCCTCCTGTCCGATCTCCCCGCCCACTCCCCAAGTTCGGGGTGTCTTACCGCCTGGGCACGGGCTGGAAAGCTGTCTTGAGTAACTTTTTCTCCACTTCCAAGGCACTACAGCGATCTGGAGGAAGCGAAGGAAAGAAACAGAAGGGCCCTTAGAAAGCTCGGCTCTGGTCGCAGAAGCTGAGAGGAAAGCACCTGGTTCATCCCCCAAGCTCAAGCGCGACCCCCGACCTCCTCCCTCTGCGCCCCGCGCGCCGCAATCACCTGTTCCGCCCTCGGGCTCCGAGGGTCGAGCGTAGGCGGCTGCTGCGGGGTGGCCCGCAGCTCCGGGAAGTCCCAGCAGGTGCTGAGGGGCGGAACCGAGCAGGGAGAGCGGGTGCGGACGCGGACCGGGCGGCGGACCTGGGAACGGCCGGTTGGTCCAAGCGGGGAATTTACCCAGCGGCGCTGAGACGAGTCTGTGAGCTGCGGCGGCGGCGGCTGGAGAGAGCTGCAGAGCTGGGGGCGCGACGGAGGCCCCGGGAGGAGAGCCCCCCGCACCAGGAGGCGAGCGACGCGGGTTGTCCGGGCTTGTGGCCGTCTCGGCCAGGGACCAGATTTTGGGTTTCTGCAGGGTGGAGGAAGGAGCTGGTGCTGGAACGCAGGGGTCCAAGCCAGAGGGAGGCGAGGGCGGAGACGGCGGAGCCGCGGCTACTGGCGGTGGTGCAGGGGCCAGACTCAGGACGGGCAGCGGCCGCTCTTCCAAGCCCTCGGAGCTGTCTTCTGAGTCGCTATTTTTGGAGTCCGAAACGGGTCCCAAGCCGAGGTCGCCGTCCCTCCGCGCTGCCCCAGACAAGGCCATCTCAGGCCCAGCAGTCGTGCCATCTAAATTTTCCAAATCGATCTCCTCATCCTCGTCGTCGTCTGCCAGGCCCTCGCCCCCCGTGTCCTCCTCCTCCCCCGCGAGCTCCTCCTCCAGCTCCAGCTCGCGTTTGCCGTCCTCCTCGTCGTCCTCCTCGTCTTCCTCCTCCCGCTCGCTCCCGTAAGCATTGCCCTCCTCGTCGGTGCGGCTGCGGGGCGCCCACGTCATCTTGTTCTCCTTCTTGAGGCGCCGGCGCGCGTTGGCGAACCAGGTGGACACCTGGGTGAGGGTCATCTTGGTGATGATGGCCAGCATGATCTTCTCGCCCTTGGTGGGGTAGGGGTTCTTGCGGTGCTCGTTGAGCCAGGCCTTGAGCGTGCTGGTGCTCTCTCGGGTGGCGTTCTTGGGACGGGACGGGTCCCCGAACTGGTACTGGCCATAGGGGTAGAAGGCTGGGTGCGGGTGGGGAAACGCGGTGGCCGCGGCCGGATGCTGCACCCCGGGGCTGTCTTTCAGCTCATACTGCGCGCCCTGTACGCACATGGGAAAGGAAGGGGACACGCGTGGAAGGAGCGCGGGTGAGCTTCAGCCGTCGCTGCCTCCACCCGCTGGGCCCGGACCCGCAGAGTCTACTCCCGCGCGCTCACCTCGCGCAGCGCCCCGGCTCCAACCCCTCCTTCCCGGATTCCTCCGGCTCTTACCAGCTGCGGGAAGATGGGCAGCTCCGCGGCGTAGGGCAGAAAGGCGCCGTAGCCTTGGGCAGCAGCGGCCGCCGCTGCGGCAGCGGCATAGGGCGCCCCGTACACGGACGAGAGCACGTTGGATAAGGACCCGGAGGCCGCCAGCTCCGAGGCTCCAGCTCCTGGGCCGCCTCGGGCCCCCGCGCTGCCGCCCCCGCCTGCAGGGCGCTCAGGCGGGTAGAGCGGGCGGATGTACTGGTATCCGAGCTGGGGGAAGGACATGGTGGCCCGCGGGGCACCGACGGAGAGGGGGCCCGGACCCCGGGGCCGCCCTACTCAGCGCCGCCCGCGGGCTCCGGCGCGCATCGGGGGCTGGGCCGAGCTTGGGCCGCGCTGCCTGCTGCGCTGCGCTGCTCTCCGCGTTCGCCTATTGATCTGCTCCGCGGCGGCGGCGGCAGCGGCGGCGGCGGCGGCGGCGGCGGCGGCGAGGAGCCAGGTCAGGTCCGAACAGATTGGCGGAGATTCCCCGGGCTCCGGGCTCTGATTGACATTTCCACGGGGCCGCAAGCCCCTCCTCTCTGCGCCGCGCTCCCTCCTCTCCGCAGCCGGACGGCCTGTGCCCGCGCGGCGCTCCGCACTGCCCTCCTCTCCCGGAGCAGTGTCGCGCCTCGCTTCCTTTCGCCCTCCTCTACTTTTCACGCCCCCTCCTCTCCCTTCCTCTCCCCTCCCCTCGCTGCGTCCCTCTTGCCCCCAGGATCGCTTCCGCTCCTCGGGCGCTGTCCCTGTCCTGGACACTAGGAAACTCTCCTTTTTTCTTCTTTCCCCCTTTTCTCACTATTGCCTTTTGTCCTCTTTTTTGTTCCCTTCACTTTTTCTTCTCTCACGCCTCTTTTCAATCCCTCTCTTTACTCACAATACTCTTTCTTCCACCTTCCTGCCCTCTGTGCCCTGGGCTTGGGCGGCCTAAAGTTGTGGACACTTAGGGCGCTGCGCGGGGGGTGTGTGTCCCAGTCTGTTTGTCCGTCCCCGCCCTTCCACCCCTCCCTCGCCCTTCCCTAAATCTCAGGTCTGACGTCGCGCCCTCTTATTCGACTTTTCCTCGCGTCTCCTCCCCGAGTCGCCAATCGCCAGGGCGCCTTCCAGGCGAGGCCGCCCACCCCCGCGGATAACGCGCGCCGGGCGGGGCGCGGCGGGGCGGGGGCTGGGCGCAGCGAGTCCCTGCCCGCCTCCTCCTGCCCGCGCCCGGAGCGGGGAGGAGAGGCGCGGGCAGGCAGTTTAGGACTGGGTCAGCTCGCCCCTCCCTGCTTCCCGCTCCTCTGAGCCTCTCCTCTCGCTTCAGCGATAGGCCGGGATCGGGCCCGGACCTTGGGCTCTACTGCGCCCGGGTGCCCTTTTCAGCTCGCACCTCGCGACTGCGGGCCACTCTCCGTGGCTAAGGGACGGAGCTGGAAGAGCAAGCAGGGGTGAGGGAGTGCGTCCCAAATGACGTTTTAAAAGGCCATCGCACTGCCCAGGACGTGGGGTGACAGTGTCCTGCCCCGGAGAGTCTAACCGTGCAGTTTGCCACATTTGACGCCACCCCAGTGTCCGGGTGCGATACCCTTATTAAAAATGGCAATCTCAACTCGGGGGCCAAAGGGTGAAGGCTCCGGAGGTCTTGGGGAGCCGGGAAGAGTTAGAAAAGATTATGAGCTTGCAATGGGGGAGGAGCAGGGAGCGGGACTGCGGAGGCCCCGGTAACTTTCAGAGAACACTGGGAGAAGTTTCTATACTGGCCTTTTCGTCTGTTGAGCTCTTTCCTCTCGATACCCCTTCCTCTGCTCCCAGTTTCTGGTGCTAGCCCGTTTTCCTTCCGCAAGGATCCTCCCACCGCCAGGGGAGGGGGAAAGGGAAGCACGACTTTTGGTTTTATGGTAGAAAATTTCCTAAATCATACTTGAAGTATCAGTATCTAAGCGCCCACCTTCGCGGATTACAGCGTGCAATCGAGAGCGGCATTGAAATCCCGGGAATTGCTTCGGATCGGGACTAAGCGCTTTTAGGCTGGCCTGGGGACCCACGCGCGGGCCAGGCCTGTGGCAAGCGTGCCCTGGGGACAGTTCGGGGCGGCGACTCTCCAGGAGAGTGGCCTGCTCCAGCTCAGAGGCCGAAACTGGGCGCCCAGCACTGATTGATGGAGGAATTGAATCCGAATTCCACCAGAGTGGAGAAATCCAAGGGTCTTGGCCCCGGCTGCCTGGTCACAGCTGGTGTGGGGAGCACAGTTCGGGCATAAAAAGGTTTCTTCCGCTCCTACCTTGGACACCTAGTTTTAATCGCACCCCCACTTCTTGCCACTTTCTCCTTTCAAGTCTGTGGCTCCAGCAGATTTGAACTGGGGAGAATTAAGGGGAAGGGTGTCAAAGGAAGTTTGGGAACGACCAGGTTTAGGGTTCGATGAGGGAAAGAGTCTTCCCAAATTGCCTCTGAGCTGCTTCGATCTCCTCTGTATACCTGCCTCCGCCTGACGCTGGGCATTGGCTTTAGGCGAACCTAGCCATAGGAGGCGACTTCAGGGGCAGCTCTGGCCTTGAAATGTGTCTCCAGAGCTTGATTTCGTTTCTAGGCAAACCTCTCAGAGCATGTCCTAGAGAATCTTAGGCTCACCTTAGAACAATCTGAGTTTAAAAATTCTGGGTGACATTACTTCCCAGGATGTTTCTTTAGGCGTGGCCCTCAAGCTTCGACAGCCCTGCAGTCCTAAAATTTGCACAAAATGGTGGCACCAGACGGGGTTGGGGGGATGAGGAGAGCAAGATTACATGGTGGGAGAATTGGGGCTGCGCTGCTATAAATGCCTGGGTGAAATACCCGGTATTTGATTCAGTTCATTAAGAAGGAAAAGAGAAAAAAAATTAAGAAAGAAAGAAAAAAAAGAAAGAAAGAAAGAAAGGAAGGAAGGAAGAAAAAGAGAAAAGAAAACAAATCACGAGTCTCAGAGATGCTCCTTTCGCATTACCCAGTTTATCGACCTGGCTGCGGAGGATTACAGGCGGCGGGAAAGAGGACGGAAAAGGGCTGAGCCTACGCTGGAACCAGTCAAGCCAGCTGGGGGCCGCCTCTGGCCCAGAGTGTGAACCTCTAGACCCAGACTCGAACCCCCAACCTCACTTGATTAGATCCCTCCAGGCTCCTTAGGCCCCAAGCAAAAGCAGACTTCCCTACCCTAGCCTCCCGCTGGGAACAGCCTCGGCCTGGTCCTGAGATCCGAATCCCAAGTCTGGACTCAGCATCCCGTGGAACCAAGCCCCGACGTGGCGCTGGTCCCCCAACAGGAACCAGCCAGTGGAGCCCGACTCTGAACTGAACTCACAGGTCCGCCAGCAGCCGAACCATTTCCAGGGAGTTTTAATCCAAGAGATTAGGTCAGAGTGACTGGCTCATCCAGCAAGGAAAAGCAGGTGCACTGGAAGTTGGTTTGGGAAAGCCATGCGCTCACTAATGCGCTGCACGCAGCTCCGCCATCATTTCTTCTTCCAACATTTCTAGCGCACAAAGCACCTTGGAGACTCGCTGCGGTCGCTCTCTGAATGCGGTCAGGGCTCAGGGAGTGTGCGGAAACGGTGTCCACCGAACACGCGTGGCGCACATAGTGCGCGCCCTACGCACACAAGGACCCGCCACCCGACGTGTTGTCAGGGCCCGAGGCCCGACAGATTCAGAGCCGCGTGGCGCGCTGCACGCAAATCCGGAGCCGCCAGGCCCCCTTTCGACCCTCTTCGCCAAACCCCGCGGAGTGCGCACGTCCCTGTGGGGGAGCTGGGGTGGGGAGCCGCTGCAGCTCTTCATCTCCTGGCCGAGGCCCACCTTCGATCCTTTCCTCCGAGGCCCCGAGTCCCCCGGCGGCGGTGCAGGTTAGCTATCCCTTGGCTTCCTGCAGACGCCGCGGCGCGCTCCCCCCTCCCCCCGCTCGGGTTACAGGTTAATGAAATGCTCGTTTTCCTCAGTCATTTGTTTTGTTTTCCTGCAAAGTTCTGATAAGTAGCTAACCAACGAAGCTTGTAATTACAATCTTACAGAAACCGGGCCGATCTGTATATAAATCTCACCATCCAATTACAAGATGTAATAATTTTGCACTCAAGCTGGTAATGAGGTCTAATACTCGTGCATGCGATAATCCCCCCTGGATGCTGGCTTGATCAGATGTTGGCTTTGTAATTAGACGGGCAGAAAATCATTATTTCATGTTCAAATAGAAAATGAGGTTGGTGGGAAGTTAATTTCTCTCCGCTCTGTGAAGCGTAGACAAGAATTTAATGATTTAATTACAGTTGTAAGCCCTTTCCATGAGACTTAAATTGAGCTGAGAATATTTTTTTCCTTCTCTCGCTTTCTCTCTCCCTCTCTCTCCCTTTCTCGATCTCTCTCTCTGCTATTAGCAGCGGCGCGGGCTCCCGTTTGCGTGGCCTCGCCGACGCACCGGGAGGGATTCAGACTTGGCCCGGAATCCAGACTCGCAGCATCTTAGGAGGCGCGGGCCAGGGGCCGGCACAGCCACCCAGGAACGCGCCGCCGCTCCTTGCCAGAAGCCAGGTCCTGGGAGACCTCCCCTGGGTCCGGGCAAGTGACGGGAAACTTTGGGGTAAACTTTGCCAACTTCGTGTTCCGCGCAGAAGAGGCTGGCAGTCTGAGTGCTTGCTTCGACAGCAGGCCGGGAGGCTCGGGGTGGGACCCGGGCCAGGCCTGTGCCCCGGGGAGCGGCTGGGAGCCCGGGGAGACACGAGGTCGCCAGCCGGGCAGCTCCCCGGCTCTGTCCCTGCGACTCCCACACCCGGCTCTCTACACAGGGTGTCTGAGCTGCGCGCAGCGCCCAAAACAATGGCCTGGATCGAAAAATCCAGACCCTTCTCGTCAAGGATTTCATTTTTCTTTACCCCTTCCCACCTGCCGAGCAGTTTCGCTGCCCTCGCTTCCTTTGTTACTCGCTGTCCATCTGCCTATCCCTCGCGCTTTCTGTATATTCTACTTCTAGTTCATTCATTTTTCTCTGTCCTCTGCTCCCTAATTCTGTTTTATACTTTTTCTCAGGACCACTGTTTAGTTCACTTTTCTCAGTTCTGCTCCTTCCTGCTCCTCGTATTTTATGTCCCTTTATCCCTCTCCTCGGCTGCGATTCTGTCCTTTTCCTCACCTGCTTCTCTCTCTCTCTCTCTCTCTCTCTCTCTCTCTCTCAATCTCTCATCCTAACCCTTTCCTTAGTTCCTTCCTGGATTCCTTGGTGTCTCTGAGGCTTTCCTCTTCTTCCTCCGCTTTCTAGGATCTGCCCCCATCCCCTGGATCAGCCTCCCCGCGCCCCTCCTTGTCCATCTTGGGAGACGAATATGTCGCCTTATTGGATGCCGAGGCCAGAGCTGGGTGATGGGGCTTGGCCAGCGTCGCGCATTTTCTTCATGCATATTGAGGATATGGTAATGAGAGCGTTTGCATTGTTGCATGGAAATGCTGCGTTTCCTGCAGCAGTTTGGAGCCGGGGAGGCTGGTACGGGCTCAAGACAGCCCTGAAGTGGGCGCGGGGTCCAGCCACCTTTCAAGGGACGCGCAGGTTCTAGAGTACTGGGGAGGAAATGACCTCGCCTAGCGCCGGATCGGGCCTCCGTCTTCCCGTTTCTCTACAAAGACCGGTCGCGCTCCCCTCATTAGAGTCTCGTTAGGGGAACACCCGCCTCGCTCGCTCGCAGAAGTTCCTCCGTGCCCCCTACCCACCGGCCTCTGAGCCCTCCCCTGATTTTTCCAGGCCTGAGATGGGACGCCACCAGGAAATTAGTGCCTGAGGACGTCGTCGAATGGCGATAAATTGTTTGCGATTCCTGGCGACACGTCGCGGGATCAAACACGGCCGCATTGTGTACCCTTCCCCGCTGGCTCCTCATTAATCTTGGAGGGCGCACTGATGTCGCTTGGCCTGGGAAGGTTGCAGTCAGGTCCTGGGCAGCCGGGAGCACGCTGACTTCTGGGCTTCGCAGGAAGGACAGAGTCGCCTGGGTCAGTGGAGAGCCGAGGGTCCTCGCTGAGGTCAGAGGAGCTCAGAAGACACTACCCAGACTTGCCTAACAAAAAGATGGAGGCTCCTGAAAGTCAGGAGACAAACTCTGAGCTAAGTTCCAAGGAACCCACGTGAAAGAGCCTGGAGCCCATGTTCTAGACACAGCCGAGCAGACGATCTCTGGACCGGCAACATTTGCACTAGTTGTCTTCTTTCCTTCCTACTAATACATTAGGGGGGCCCAGAACCTCTGGTTCCAAAGCAAAATGTGAAGATCTGGTCCTGTCTAGAATTGTCTGGGGTCAAGCTTCCCGAAAGTTGCCTTCCACTCCCACCTCTACTGTTGTTGATTTAAGAATTTCCCTTAAATTAAGTCATTTTAGAAACTCAAATATGTGTTTTTAGAAAGAAAACTTGCTACTACTAATATTGCGACTGTAAATTGACAAGTAGCAGTTACTACAAAAGGAAATTCTAAAATATAAACAGCTAAATACTCATGCTTGTTTGGGAAGGACTTCTAGGGGTTCAAGTGCATACATGTGTCATTAGCAAGTGCCGGAGGTGTTAAATAATAAACTTCAGAAGAAAAGGATGTTTTGCACTGCTCAGAGTTAATTTAATTCTCAGTCGTCACACTTTGAAAAATCATTTGTGGACCCTAAGAATTGTTGTAATATAGCATTTTTTCATGACGCTTTCTGTTGTAAAACATTTGAGATGAAAACATAACATGTCAAATAACTAGTATTACTTACCAATAATTGTGTTAAGCATTTTCAAATGGCATCTCATTCAACTCCCACAATTGGCTCACAAGGGAGAGGCCATTCAGATAGCCAAGTGTGGGTGTCTACCGAACAAGGGCATCTAGTAGAAGTCACCTTTTTTTGTGCTCACCAAATTGTGTGTCTTAATTTAAAGCTATGCTGGGGGTAGGTGGGTGGGAAATGTATCTTTCTTTCATTTGTGCCAATTTTGCGCAAAGTTGGATCTGACCTAGTTCTAACCTTAAAGATTGGAAAAATGAGGCTTACAGAGACTGGCCCAGACTGGAACCTTGTCTGGTGTTTTTAACCATGGTCCTCTGGAACAAGATCAAGTCCTAAGAGTCTGGAGAGGTGGTGCTAGGAGTGTGGCAGCGGGGGATACTGAAAGAATAGCCATTGGATTGGTTGCTGGGACAATCAAGGCACCCAGATTCTCCTTTCCCTTAATCTTCACATTTATGCAAATATTTGGAGAGGATGGGGAATAAAACTGGGGTTAAGGATCCATTATCTTTACTAGGACCATGTTGGACAAGGTGAAGAGGGTGTTCGGAGTGGTTCAGCCTAGTAGTGAGTATCTGGACACATTTTTTACCTTTCTTTTTTTTTGGCAGGGGGGAAATTCAATCAAAAAAGTTTGGCCTGAGTTTATAGACCACAGTTCTACCTTGCTCTGATCCTCATGGCTTGAGAGTTTCAGATTCTTGAAGACTAAGGAAGGAATTGCACCACACAGGAGGTAGTCAGTCATGAGTAACCTCTGGCCACAAGTTCTTTTTGGCCTCCATCATTGGGTGGGGGATGTTTTGATTAAATTGTTTGAATTTTATTTGAATACCACTCTAAATATTTAGACTTCAGGGTTCTTTTGAAAACCAGAAAAGCTAGAGTTTGTTAGCCCTGGTTTGCATCCTGAGCTGTGAGAATGGACAGCATTGTTGGCACAGAGCTCCTCCTATGTGAAGGAAATGGCACAGAAGGGGACCGAGAGGGCAGGAAGTGCAAGTCCCTCTTGCTTGCCTTTTCTCTCCAGGCCTCTCCTGGTTTCCTGGTGGCTGCTTTCCCCAGGTGGGGTAAGGTTGAGGGCAGGTTTCCTGCAGTCACAGGAATGTGTATCTCTGTCCCTTCTTTCAGGTGGTCCAGGAATTCCAGGAGGAGACGGGAGAGAGAATAGAATGGTTGGTCTGGAAGCAGAACTAAGTAGAAACCTCCAGTTTCCTCTGAATCTGCCATTCTTAACCCCAGGCCTTCCTTGGTTTTCTCATCTTTTTTTTTCCCCGCAGTACCTGGGATTAAACCAGGAGTGCTCTACCGCTGACATATCTCTGTGGCCCTTTTTTATTTTATTTATCATTTTGAGACAAAGTCTCACTCATTTGTCCAGGCTTGCTTTGAACTTGTGATCCTCCTGTGTCTACCTCCTGAGTAACTGGGATTATCGGTGTGTGTGGTAGCTTGACCATCTCAATAAACACATTAAAATCAAAAGTGTGCTTCTTCCCTCTTTTCCCTCACCTCCTTTTTCTTTTCCAGTGATGCAAACAACACCGCAGATAGTGCCCTCTCCGAATTCTGGACTCAGAACCTCAGACTATAGATTTGTTAGGAAATAGGACTTCTGCAGATGTAGTTTGCTGGAGTGTCATCCCACACTTCAGTAAGGCAGGATCTTAATCCAATGTGACTAATGTCCTGGTAAGAAGAGATACATTCAGGGACACAGGGAAGACAACAACCACAGGAAGAGGGAGGCTGAGACTAGATGGATGTGGCTATAAGCCAAGGAGTGCTGAAGAGGACCACTAACACCAGAAACTGGTGAGAGGCAATGAAGGTTTTTCCTGTCCACATCTTGGTTTCACATTAGGAGGGCACAGTCCTGTTCACATCTTGGTTTCACATTACAGCTCCAGAACCCTGAGAGAATGCATTTCTGTCACTTCAAGCTACCTCATTTGTGATAGTTTGTGACAGCAGATTACCTGGGAAGTTGATATCACAGGTGATGTGATAGGAGATGGGAGAACTGTGGCTTTTAGGTGCCACAACAGAGACAGCTGGTTTGTGAGGAAGGGACATGATCGCTGAGAGGGACCAAGCCATATAACCTGGAGGAAGTATATTTCAGGCCTGCTCTGTTCAGTACAGTAGCCGCCAGCCACATGTGGCCCTGGGGTTCCTGCAATGTGGTAAGTTGAAATTTGCTGCAAGTGAAAAATATGTACCAGATTTCAAAGGCCTATTAGTTTTTAACCATCAATTGCATGTTCAGATGATCATACTTCAGATATAACTGGTTAATTAAAATATACTATTAAAGCTAGTTGGGCTGCCAATTTAGCCCAGATAGACAGACACACACACACACACACTTTACCTCTTCCTTTTTATCTTTTTAGATATGGTTATTAGAAAGTTTAAAATTATACTTGTGGCTCACATTATATTTATTTTGCATAACATTTTTCTAAAGAAAAAGAACAGCAAGTGCAAAGGCCATCTGGGCTTCATGTGTTTGATTTGTCTGTACTCAGACTGCATATTGATATTTACTTGGTGATGTCACTGAACCTGGAGAGCTAGCCTGGGAAATCTTGCTGAATTGACAAGTGGTAAGTATATCGTATGAACATATGAGTACATTGTCCCTTCTCAAGAACAAAGGTAAGTGATGAAATTCTGCCCTTTGGCCTGATGCCTCCTTCCTACATTCCAACCATGTGTGTTCCCTTAGGCCGTGAATGGACAGAGAACACAGTCTCTTGTTTTCTGCTGGATCCATTTTACCTTCTCCCTCAGGTCTTCAGTGGGAAGGTCTTGAAACAAGGTTGAGTTCCACACAGTTCTTGTCTATTGTTCACTGGTACTAAGCCCTTGGGTTATAGTATGCAGGAGAGGTACCCTTGCTCAGCTCCACAGGTTGCAAAGTGAACTTTGCAGCCATGTTTGTTCCTTTATGAAACTAGACTTTTGCTTTTCTAAGATAGAAGTCTTATGAGAGCCTTCCAACACCCACATGTTCTGATCATGGTTTTACAATTCCTTTCGGCTTCGGTTGCTGCATCCTCAGATTAGCTGGCCTTTCCTCCAGTAACTCCCAGCTCAAATCTTAATGGTTGCTCATCACCCAGGCTGCACGTTGGCTAGAGCTGGAACTTGGGTCTTCACTCCAAGACCCAGGCTGACAAAGTCGCTTCCCACTGGAGTGTTGCTGATATTCTGACCAAGGGTGAGTGAGGGTAGTGAACTGCATACAGGGTCTTGATGTCAAGGCCAACATCATGTGGCCACACTTGAGGTCACAGCACAGGAAACCTTGTTCCCTGCAGGGAAGGGTGCTCTGAGGACCACCATTTGTGTGCTACCTTGAGTCCTTTTAGCCCTTCATCCTAGTCCATGTACTTTGAGCATGTCCATCCTAACATCACCCATGATATCCCTCTTGCTTCTCTGTTGTATTGGCCTGAGACTTTGGCCAACCCTCACCCACATGTCACCCACAGGGGCATAGTAGCTTGGTGGCCACCCTTGGTCAAAGGAGAGGGAGCCATTCTCCAGAAAGGTGTTTCTGAGAATGCCTCAGAAGATCCTGGCACATTCAGCACCTGTAGCAGTGGTCAATCCAATGACATGTCTTCATGTGGCTTCTCTCTCATCTTGTGCCACTCTCAGGATCACTTCTCCCAAAAAACCACTTGCACATAGGCCTTTGCAGGCAGGACCTACTACTGGAAGAAAGAACTGAGACAGAGAATACATGAATTTTTGATATAGCCTATCACAATTGCCCTTTTCAAAGTTGGAGGATTTAATATAAAATTTCTATGTCTCTCCCACCCATCCTTCCACTTCTCCCTTTCTTTCCTTCTGGAACTGTGGATCAAACCAAATCTATCATGTATGCTGGGCAAGCACTCTGCCACTGAGACATATGCCCCGCCTTAAACTTTTAGCTTAAAGCTGTTCTTGAAATGTCAAATCTGGCAGCCCTGAACCCACTTCTGGGAAGCCCACAAAAGCCTGGGCTCGAATAGGACAGGAGCTCCCCTGAGATGAGACCCACATGCTCTCCACTGACCGCATTTGCCATCTGAAGGCAAAGTCTTCACCTTTTTGTGCTGTTTGTCTGGCACCAGTAAACATTTGGGTTTTTAAAACTCTTTATTATAGGGGCTGTTGGTTGAGCAATGTATTTACGATTCTTGGAACTTTTTTTTTACCATATAAGGATTCTACTTGTTTTATTTTGTTTTTCTTTCTCTATTTTATTACAAAATGTCAATGAAAACAAAAATTAGACTGGCAGTGCCAGGAGGGCAAAGACAGTGTGTGACTTGTCACTACTATATCCTCACTGCTTAGCCCTAGGCCTGATACATAATAGGTGCCTGAAAGATGTTTGCAGAATGAATGACATGAATGACTGCAGTAGTCAGCTTTCACGAGGGCCCAGTGATTCCAGCTCATGGTTGCCATGTTCTTGTGGAGTTGCCTCTCTTTACATAAGGGCTGAATTCATAGTTTGTTTCTACTGAAGCAAAGAGATGCCGCTGCTGAGATTAGGTTATAAAAAGACAGTGGCTTCCTTCTTGACCTGCTTTATCTGGCTATCTTTTCTTGGATGAGTGGCTGCTATGTCATGAGGACACTCAGGCAGCAGAGAGAGAACCACATGGCAAGGAACGGGAACCTGACTCCAACCAGGTGGGTGAGCTTGGAAGGAGACACTCTTGTCTCCCATCTGTCTTTAGGTGACTAAATTCCTGGCTGTCCACTGATCACCGCATTTGTTCATGAGAACCACTGGGCCAGAGGCATCAGCTAAACTGCCCTTAGATTCCTGACTCACTGAAACTGTGAAGTGGTAAAGATTTGTTCAAAGGCAGGGTCTGGCAAACTTCCATCCATGAGACTTGTAAATAAACTTGTATTGGAATCTAGTAATGCATATTATTGTACATAGTGCATACAGCTGCTTTTGTATTATACAGTAGTAACTGTTGAGTAGTTGCAACAGAAGACTATATGGCCCTCAGGCCTAAAATATTCACTAGCTAGCCTTTTAAGGAAAAATTTTGCCCATACCTGCTTTAAGTTGCCAAGTTTTGAAATAAGTGCTGCCTAGCAACATGTAACTAACCAGGATGACTTTCACATCTAGAAAAATGAGCTCCCTTGGCTTGCATGTCATGAGGTAGGGCTGCTCATTTCTGTTTAGTTCAATTTAATGGGTATTAACTGAGTACCTATTATATCCTGGACATAGCTTTGATAGTATTCAGAAACTGCATTTGTTCCTTTATGTTATTCTCTCCAACATTTTTTCAGTCTGTCACATGCTATAGACATGCCAAACCTTTGCGGATTTATATGAAATTGAGAGCTTGGAATTAGCAAGGCCCTCTTAGGGAAACAATGGAGAACTCTGTATCATGGAAGCTGAGCAGGGAGCAGGAGGACGTTTACCTCTTGGGTTCACACAGTGTCATGTTGATGGGGTCTTTCTGTCCCACTTTCCTGTTCTAGGGCCCCAAATGTCCTACTGTCCTCCCTGTACTCAACATCCAAATGAGTTAAGTGTGGCACAGCAGGGGCCATCTAAACTTCTGAGCTCTACTCTGATAATCGCCAGGCTTAACCACTGATTCAGTATTTGCGTAGCACCTGGAATAAGCCCCTTCATACTTAGGCTTGGCATGTGAGTGAAGAAAGAAAATGACTTCTTATGCTTTCCAGAAGATGTGATCAGTGATGTCGAATGTCACCTGTATGCTGGGGCTGGGCAAGGGAAGAGGATGAAACAGGAATGAGACTCAAATCCCTGGCAATCTGATTGTACAAGTATAGCAAATCCTAACTCAGCAGCAGGGCTTACAGCTAGAACTTCTGGGGTTGAAATCCAGCCCCACTTCTCACCAGCTGTGTGACGTTAAGCAAATGATACAGTTCTCTGTGCCTCAGTTTACTCCTCTGTGACAACAGTTTCTGCCTCATAGTATTTTAGTGGAAATGAGCCAATAGGTAAAGTGTTAAGAATAATGCCTTGTTCCTAATAAGGGCTTGCAAATGTTAGAAAAGATAACCCTAGTTTAGGAACCAAAAGAATCTGCTCAGAGGAGATGATGATAATGGCAGGACACACATTCAGTGTGTAGACTGAGCAGCCCCTGGGCTCCAGGCTCTAGTGCAAGCCCTGTGTGTACAGACCAGGCTGGTTTTGTGGGTGCATGGGGCTGCCTGCTTGCAGGTGTTCCATACTTAGGTTAATACTCTGTGGTCACCATCTCAAAATTTTGAAATAGGTGTTGGTGAAGAACTTCACATTTTCTCTTTGCACTGGCCCCAGCAGATGATGTAATTGGTCCTGCAACTTACAGGTGGATCCTAAAAAGTCAGCTCCTCAAGAGGAGCTGTTAGGTGGCAGGGGGGCCCACCATCATTACACCGCAGAATGATGGGTGCTCTGGTGGAGCACAGGGCCTTGGTATGTGCTGCTTGGTTGGGTGGAAGCATGCAAGGAGATGTGCTCGAGGCTTCAAAGAAAGCCACAGCCACGCCAAGTCTGGCTTATGCCATCAAATCCTGGAAAGAAAAAGCGGGTCCCATGATATGTCCAGGGAAGGGAATGCTGCTTGGATTTATTTTCTACAAGAAGCATGAGGTCTTGAATTCTGAAATATTTTTGAAACCTTTGGAAAATCCCACTTTAATCACTGATGACAGTTTGACATTTTTCCAGCTGCTTAGAAGCGGTAGACAAGTCAAGTTGCTCGGCAGGGCACAGGGTGCCATGCTGAGAAATGTGTGGGTTCTGACCTCCCTCCCCCTCCCTGGATCCTTGTGGCTTTGAGGAGAAAGGAAGAGGGAAAAAAGAAAACTAATCGAGGGTCTTGGAACGTTCATGGCGACCCATGCCATCTACATTCGGGGATTTCCTCCTGCAAGGGAAATCTTCACTGGACAGCTTTCCCCTCCTCTTCCCAGATCCACAGGCTCACCCCTTTCTCACCAGGATGCTCTGTAGTGGCTTTTGCGTTTTTCTGACATCAAACCTGCCTCTTACTTTGCATCGTTGTTTTAGCGGCTCTCTTGGTACCAGTGAGCATCCTGTATTTCTCCTCCTGTGTCTTCCACAAGCAACCCAGGCATGGGTGTGGGCTAGAGGCCAGGTTCCATCATGAGCTGGTTACTGGTTTACAGTATGCATTCAAATTTCAGCGTGGCTTCTTACTCCCTAGGGGTTCTTGAGGAGGTGACATGGCCTTTGTGTGCCTTTGTCTGCCCATCCATAAAATGGCATAAGGAGGATTAGATGACTTGGTGCATATAAAGTGCTGGTGTGCTAATTAAGTGCTCAGATGCACGAATGTGTGTTTAATAGATTTTAAAGGCATCTATACTGTCCTTAGGATGTATGAAATAGCACTACCCACACTGTCATATTTCTATCTACAAAGCTAATGGGCATGTAACAGTACGTGATAGGTGTGGTCTTAAATCCTTTATAATGATTGCTTAATTTAAACCCCAGAGCAAGTTTTTGGAGTAGGGACTATTGTTTTCTCCATTTTGCAGATGAAGAAAACTAAGGCTCAGAAAGATTAAGTCATTTGCCTGAAGTCACACAACAAGTAAATAAGAGGGCCTGGATTCACACTCAGGAAACCAGTTTTAGAATCCCCCTACTACAAACCACTAATATAGATAAATCACGCCTTGCTTGGCATTCAGACTTTTTTCTTTTTCAGAAGAATTTCTAACTTATGAAGAATACCATCTATAGATATACAAACTGCATATATTACAAATGTAGAAGCCACACATTTTCACAAAGTGAGACCCCCATGCGATGGCATTGCAGACCTGGAAACAAAAGGTGACAGTCCCACAGAAGCCCCTGTATTTTCTTCTATTGCTGCACCCATGAGGTGAGTCCCGGGCTCGGTTCCCAACAGTGTAACCGGCCTCACCTATTTCTGTACTTTCTGAAAACGAAACCATGTGGGATGTGTTCATTCGTTTCTGCCTTCTTTTGCCCAACGTGACATTTGTGACATCTCTCTGCCTGTTGCACATGACTGTAGAGTGTTGTTCTCATGATCACCTAGTGGTCCACTTAGAGTTCAGCCAGCTACTCCAGCGCTGATGTGTATTTGGGGAATTTTCACGAACAGTATACTGCCGGGAACATCCTGGTGGGTGCCTTCCTGTGGACATCTGCCCGCATTTCTGGGGCCCCTGGGAAGTGAACCATGGGGTCAGAGGGGATGTGAGTGTCCAGCATCAACAAATACTGCCCAACAGTTTACCAACATTTTCCCTGGACATTGAGTCGTGGTGTTGGAGGGTGAGCATTTTATGAATGGTTTCTCTTTCTGACCATCAGCTGCGAAATTGTGTATGATATTTGGATGTGATAGAAGATAGATTCACTGGGGGAAGCCAGAGGCTTATTAAAGGTGGGATTTTGTGAAGCATCCCACCTTTCTTTAATTTTGGCAGGAGATCCTCTTCCTGTAGAGAGGTGAAAGGGCAGGTCATTCAGGTTTCATTATGTCATTGATAAAAGCTATAAGGAAAGGACTCAGCTAAAACAGTGGGGCTGAGGCCCATCCGTTACCCCAGGAGGTGGGAGCATGGCACCCACCTCTGAAGAGCCTCCAAGTCTACAATGTGTGGCCCAGTGGCTCATCTGCCAAACATCAAGGAGCACTCTGTGTGCGGCCAGCCACGCACCGGGTATCAGGAGACACGGTAGCATATGAGACCAGCCAGCTCCTGCCCTCTTACACTCATTGGAGCCGTCCCAGATATACACATGGACATGGTCATATTTAAAAGGTTACTTTCTGAGAATGATGGTAACATAGAAAGACTAAAACAGGGCAATGAGAAAATGAGTGCTTCGGGATGAAGTCCGAAGTGGCAGCAGCAGAGGGAAAGCTGTTTGCAGGTTGCCACGCATGGGTTAGAAATACCTGTAGAGTGGGGTGGTCTCAGCGTGTGCAGCTCTGTGCACACCCTTTAAGGCTCTGCTGTTGTTGTCTTAAAAAGTCTTAATGATTTTTGGACCAAGAGAAATGTGGGCCGCAAGAATCATGTGTTCAGTTCTGATGGGTTGTTGTGGAGGTAAAAGAATCTTCTGGCTCTTTGTGGGGAAGGGATGGAGAAACCGCATCACAGCCCCCCTGGTAGTCGCATAATGAGAGTGTCCTCAGTTTCCTTTGGGCCCCCCTTCCCCTTCATTTTTCTTCATCTCATAGATTTGGAACCTGGCATTGAAGCTTCAGTGACAGCAAATTGGGATCCACGTGGAGCAGTCGCTTTGGATGTGGCTTCCCCAAATCCTGTGGTTGGGCTCCCTGCAGCCTGACTGATGACAATGAGTCTTTCTCCATTGGCCAATCGCAAGGAAGGATGGAAAGAAGGAAGGCAGGAAGGCAGGCAGGAAGGAAAGAAGGAAGGAAGGAAGAAAGGAAGGAAGGAAGGAAGGAAGGAGGGGGGAGAGCGTTTTAAAAGGAGAGGGTGTCCAAGTGCTGGGCCTTTGCACTTTGAGGCTCCCAGGAGGGAAGTTTAACCCTTCAGCGCAGGCAGGGCCTGGCCAAAGTAGCTTTGGGGAGGTAGATGTGCCGGTGACCTGGGTCAGGTCAGCAGGCTATGACCCTGGGCCATCTCTATTGTGCTTGGATGATCACCTCCTGCATCGAGTCCAGCTGAGGCCCAGAGAGCTACTGCTAAAGAGTTGAGATGCCACCAAATACAGGGACTTGTTCACCAGGATGTCTCCAGGATCCTAGGATCCCCTATGTTCCAGGAACACCCCAGGGCCCAGGATGATTGCAAAGGGGCCCTTCAGAGTTTGAGAAGGATCCCAATTGTGGTCTCTTGAGCTCCCCAATTAACAAATGCCAAGATAGTTCCAAAAGGCAGTGGTTAATTGTGTTTGTCATCAGTGAGTGAATACGTTTAACAAGCACACCAAACATGTCATGTATTATATTTCTACTAGACAGAATTTTTGTATTTCCATTCATATTTGTATTCTTAGTTAGTAATTGATAGAGAGTAGGGTGCACATTCTAGATTTGCCACCACTCTGAGATAGGCTTGTGCTGGGTTCTATCCTATGTGGCGCCTCTGGGGGGATTAGGCCCAGTGGTAACCCTTTCTGCCTTGATTTCCCTACTGCCTCACTTGTGGTTCCTGGGACACTCCATTTCCCTGCTTCAGTAAACTCCTTGCACCCTGGTTCTTTTTACAGAGTTTGCTTTTTTTGGGAATCCAAATTGAGACTCTACCTTAGCAAGGTGGATATGCTACCCAGTCCCAGAAACCATCGACCAGGCCAGCCTTCCAGGCTTCCGATTTGCAACCCTGAACTTTTCAAGTATGAACAACAATTTACTTGGAGACTGTAGCTAAGTCATTCTGCCTCTCAGAGACCCAGCTTCTCTATCCATTAAGTGAGGCTAATGACACCCATACCCCCAACTTTGTAAAGTATGCAATGATATTTGAGGGGTGACAATGAGGATGGGTGGCATGCCTGAGGCTGGGGTGCTGATGCTCACTCTAGTGGACATGTGTTGTCTGTACCCCAAAGACCTTCCCCACTTCCAAGAACACCCCACAATGTCTTTCCTACTTCAGGCTTTGTTTTGTGATAGCACTGATCTTTCTTGGCTCCAGCGAGGGAAATGAGGCCCAGGCTGCGGTAATGCGTGTAGTTTTTACCACAAGACATACTGATATCGATGGATTCCAAATTGAGCAGAAGACTCAAATTAGTCACAGGATACCACATTCTATTGCTATAGCTGTGTCTTACCTTAAAACCACTGAAAAAAAGAAGACTCTTCCTGTGACAGGCGACTGAACTGGTGGGATGCGGGGTGGAGCTGAGGGCAACTATTTTCCCACCACAAGGAGAAGGCTCAGTTGGATAAAGAGCACAGAGAAAGGCAGAACTGAGATGCATGGGGAGGATGGAGAGGAGGGAATGAAACTTGATGACATTCTTACACCTTGCTGGAGGTCTTGGATGTAGCCATGCTTGAAATTCATACAATGCTCTCATTTGCCTGAGTCAGATTGAGCCGAGTGTTTATTTCTTAAAGGCGCAACAAATCCATCTAGTGAAATAGTCAATGTTTGTTTAAACATTTCTAATTCTATCTCTCCAGCTAGATAATGAAGTACCCCAAAGACAGGAGTCAGGCTCTATCCTGTGGTCAGTAGGTAAATGTTGACTGGTGACTGAGCAGAATTGTGGATATAGTAAGGTGGGGACAAAGGGGTTGGGGGTGGAGGGGGTCTTATCTGTCTCACAGGACTCTGGCAGCCTGTGTTACAGGCATAGGTCATGTGGGTGGGTCGTCAGGACAAAGCACCCTCATCGCATTCATATCTGAATGGGAAAAATAGGTGCTAAATCATGTCAGCAATAATGCATTATAGCTGTATGTGTGTGTGTGCGCTCGTGTGCATGCGTGTGTGTGCCATATACACCGACTAAGGATCAATCAGAAGCATCAATCTTCTCTGCGGCAGTAATTTGGAGCTCAGAGGTCTCACGTGGGCTATGGGAGGACTGGGGAACAAGGCTTCTCAGCCCCAGGGCTAAAGTGGCCGGACCAATGGGATTGGCGCAGCACCCTGGAGGATGCTGGGGTGGGGGTGAGCCTGGCTGTGGGAGGGGGGTCAGGCTGCCTGAACTGCACAGGGCAGAGCGGAGGCCTGCTGGATGCACACCCACACCAAGCGGGGTCCAGACTTGGCTGGCTCTTTCTTCACGTAGCTTGGGATAGAAGAAATAAAAACAGTCACTCTTAACAACCCCAAGCATCTCTAGCCGGCCCGTTCTCTGATTTAAGCCAGCTCCTCTGCGGGGCTTCTGGCTTTGTGAGAGGGACCCCTGAGAGAAAAGATGTTTCTGTTCCAGTTATTACCACGCGTACAGTGCCCGGCACATAGAGAGTGCACGAAATCTATTAATCTTCAGCCGCCTGGGCCCAAATGTAAGCCTGGACCCTCCATGACGCATCTTACCTCTGTGCCGTATTTAGAGAAAGGGAGTCCAAACTAACAATTATATATAATTGTGAAAGGAGTCTCATCTTCACTTGTGAAAAGCAAAACACTTTAATGCGATAGAATTTGTACTCCAGAGACCCCCGCCCCCGCCCCCGGCCCACCAAGCCCCTTTCCTCTTCTCCTCCACGTGTGGCTATGCGTGGAGGACCCCGCTGTCCCGTGCCCCGGTCTGCTCCTCACTGCCAGCCCGCGTGGCGTCTCCTCTTCCTCCTTTCCACATACGTCATACTCTATGGCCTCTCTGCCAGACGTCCTTGGAATTTCTGCTCTGGCCAAAGACACTAGAAGCACTGGAGAACCTGAGAGTGCGTTGCCTCCACGCCCTTCCTCCTTCTTCGCCGAGGGATCCACGCGGAGATCAGGAGGTCAGCGTGCGGGACCCGCCGGAGGAGGGCCTGGCGGGAGCCTGGGTCCCCTCTCGCTCACCACGTGTCTTTGAGCACTTCATGGAGCTATCTGGAAACCCTGTGTCCACACGAGCAGACCAGGGGAAAGCGATAGTCTCATTGCAAAGAGTAGCTAAGCTTTTAAAACATTTAAAAAAAATTATTTATTAGTACATGTTGGCGGTACATAATGTTTATATTCATCTTAGGGAGTAGATACATGTATTGAACATATCTTGTTTTTATTCTTCTTTCCTTCCCTTCCTTCTTCCCTCTGTCTCTGGATCCCCTTCCCATTTGCAAAAGAGCTATCTCCCTGTTTTCCCTATTGTCTTTTATTTTAAAAATTTATTTATACTTTGAGTTTCTTGCATAAGAGATGTTATGTGATATTTAAACTCGTGTGTCTGATTTATTTCACTTAACCTTATGGTCTCACAGTGTACTGATCTTCCTAAAATTACACAAATGTGTCCCGGTTTATAGCAAAGTAGTACTCCACTGTGTATAAACACTACATTTTCTTTATCCATTTATTGTTCATGGATATTTAGGCTGCTTCCAAGGCTTAGTTATCATGAGCTGTGCTGCTATAAAGAGTTAATTCATTCATGTGCTACAACAAACAGGGCCCAATTAGGGTTAAACACTAATAAGGAGCTGTTTCCTCCTCTTCCTTCTTACTTACTGTTATTGTTATTATCAGTATCATTATATGAACACGAAGCGGTCTGTCTGAATTAAGATTCTGACTCTATGACTTATTTTAGTCTAGGTAAATTGCTTAACTTCCTCTGTAAAATAGGGTTATTAATAATACCTCCTTTACAGAGTTTTGGTGAGGATTAAATAAGTTAATACTACACAGTATTAGTTTACATAGAAGAAATCATGAGACCGTTTGCATGTGATAAGTGCCCAATGCCTGTTAATAAATTTTGTTCTACACAGAGTAAGAGAAAGAATCAGGATTTCAAATCAGTTCTGTTTACAAAATAACTACGTTCTTGCCTCCTTTACTCAGACTTGCTGTGGAGCCACTTGAAGTTACGAAAATGTTCCCTTCCTCTGTTTCCAAAACTGAGTGAGAGATTTGCATACCCATATTCATAGTAATGTTATTCAGGAGAGCCAAAAGAGGGGAGCAACACAGGGGCCCATCCACAGATGAATGGGTGAACAGATTGAGATGAGATCTAGTCATGCAATGGAATACTATGCAGCCATAAAGGAATGAAATTCATCAGATGCTGCCAGGTGGATGCTAAGTGGCATAAGCCAGACACAAAAGGAGACATACAGAGTCTGATTCCACTCATATGAGGTAGTTAGAGTACTCAATCAAATTCATAGATGCAGAGCAGTAGTTATCAGGCGCTTGGAATGGGAAGGAAACAGTTGTTTTGTGGGTACAGGGTTTCAGTTTTGCAAGATGGAAGGAATTTCTGGAGATGGTTGGTGATGATGATTGCATGACACTGCAAATACTTGATGCTGAACTGTACACTGAAAGCATGTTTAAGCCAGGTGTGGTGGTGTATGCCTCTAATGCCAGAATTGTGGGAGGTTGAGGCAGGAAGATCACAGTTTTTGTTTTGTTTTGTTTTTTTGGTACCATGGATTGAACTCACAACCTTGAGCTTGCCAGGCAGGTGCTTACACCACTGAGCTAAATCCCCAACCCTCAGATCAAAAGTTTGAGCCCAGATCCTGTCTCAAAACAAAACAAAAACAAAAACAAACAGACAAACAAACAAACAAAACCAGAAAAGAAAAGCTGGGTATACAGCTCAGTGTGAAGATCCTGTGTTCAACCCCCAGTACTGATAAAATAAAACAGTCAATCAAACCAACATATTTAAGATGGTAAATTGTGTGGAATGTGCATTTGAGCATCAATAAAAAGTATTGGAAAACATTCCCCATTCTGCTCCAGACATGACTGGTAACTGGACTTAGTTTCCCTGGGTCCCTCTGCTGTTCTGGGGAAGGTGGTTGCTGGTCAGCAGCTCTGTCTCTGGCTATGCCCTTGACCTTGTGGTGCTGTGATGGTGTCAGTGACCAGCCAGGCCAGGACCTCCTGCTGGGTGGGCATGGCAGGACCTCCTCTCATCCTCCTGGAGGGAAAAGTCAAGATGAAGGCGTAGTGTCCAGGGCACACAAAGCATGCAGCTCAGGCCTCCCAGAGACCTTTAACATCCATGCAATCTGAAAACATTGGGGAAAAGTCTGATTTTAGTACCATCTGATGTTGTTTCCCTGCAAAGGGGACATCTCATGTGCTTTTGCTTCTGCCCCATTTGTCTATGTGGGTAGGTGAGAGGGGTACTGTCAGGGACACCTGACTCCGTCCTCCTCTGTCTCAAATCTTGAAGCAGTGGCTTAGTATGGTCCAGATGAGGGTCCCAAGCTGAACAGAACCTTTATGTCAAGTGGAAAAGATGTGACAGTGACAAGTGGATTTTTTTTTCCTTTTGTAGCCAATTTACTAATATTTGTTGAAGTTCTTGTAGCAGAAGTGGTAAGATTCTCCCCGGGCCAGCGGGTGGGAGACTCTGCATTGGCAGAAATCACTTCCTTGGAGCAGTGGAACAGTCTTGATTAGAAATCTAAGAAAGTGACTGCAATCTGGAACTTCAAAATGGAAGGAGCTAACCGGCAAATTGACCTTTTTTTCTTTTAACACCCCGCTCTCTTTCTCTTTTGGCTTCATTTTTCTGCCTGTCTTTCTAGGATTCCTTGTCCCATTCCTCTCTGCCAAGCTATTTCTATTTCTTACTTTAAAACCCAGTTCGAACTTCTAGGCCTTTTGGGAACTCTGATTAAAACCCTGTCTTAGTCTGGATCGCTTCCCCCAGAAGAGGATCCTATGGCAGTGGCCGGCATGCAAGTAGTTCATCTGGGAAAGTCACGAGGAGCAGGAGCAGGCACACAGGATGGAACAGGGGCGTGGAGGAGGACAAGCGGGTGAAACTAGGGCGGGAGAAGCAGTGCAGGGTCTGGGTCCTGCGAACTAGGGGAGAAGGAGCCAAATCTTCCTGTTTACTTCCTGCCCCGCTGGGTGACAGTGGCCCGACAGGTCCCACCTCTGAGTGCTCCTGGGATGAATGCTAAATGGGTTTCTATAACCCAAGTCCCCCTGCAGTGCCAGGAAAACCCCAAACAGGAAGAAAAATATGCTGGAGTCAAGGATGGGGCCATCCCTGTGACTAAAAGAAGCTGGTCAAACTTGTGTGGAGCTGCCACCATGCTCCATGGCTAGAGGTTACGGGGGTGTGCAGGGTCCCCATGTAGACCTTTTGAGGCCCAAGACTTTGAAAAGGCCAGGGACTTCAGAACACACAATGAGTGAGGTGTGAGAGAATTCACACAGGCCTGGATTTCCTCTGGTGCCTCTTTCAGTGACTTTGTAAGTCATGTCTAGCAAATGCTTTAAGTTGGTGCTCTGATTTGGGGTACTTCTGCTCTACCCAGGTCCCATAAAACATCCCCAGCCTATGGGGCAGGTGACATCCACAGGCAAGGCCATGGCCAAGACCATGACCACTACTGACAGCAGGATCCTCACGGCTGGCTGTGCAATCAGACTCCATCATTTACTTGAAGTATCTGGACAGTAACAGCTGCCTAAATCCGGTCACCGGCTTTTTAAATGACACTAAACTATCTTTGCTTTGGAATCCTGAATATTATTGAGAGTTGAGAGCAAGAATTTTTAAAAAGTTCCTTTTTATTTGAGGGGTAAATAAGGAGCTCCTAGTCTAGTTGAAATGTCTGTATATTACAGACGGTCTCCCAATGATGGGTTCAACGTTTATGGATTCAAAATATTTGGGAAAAATATGTGCCTGTACTGAACATGTACAGATTATTTTTAAAAACTTTGCAGTACCCAGATTGAACCGAGGGCCTTCAAACTGAGCTACATCCTTGGTCCTTTCGTTATTTTTTATTTTGAGACAGCATCTCGATAAAGTCACTAAATTGCTCAGGTTGGACTCCAACTTGTAATTTTTTTGCCTCATCCTCCAGAAGGATGGGATTATAGGCACATGCCACCATGCCTGGTTTACATAGAGAAGTTTTTGTTGCCATTATTCCCCAAACAATGCAGTATAATGACCTTTGGATGTGCATAGACTCTATGCAAATACTACACCATTTTACATAAAGGACTTGAGCATCCATGAGTTTTGGTATCTGTGTGAAGTCCTGGAACAAATCCCCAGGAGTATTGCACAATCACAGGGTACCAGTGTGATTGTGTGTATGTGTGATTATATATACACATTATATAGTTAGTAATACTATACCTATTCCATGTGAATCCTATACTATATTATACTGTCTATGCTATATTATGTATACTATCTAATGTTATATATAATACTATACATTGAGTATTTCTTGGGTCCCTGGCATGGACTCAACCCTTCATGGGGCATAGTTGAATGTAGAAACATCCTGTAGCAGGAGCAATTGGTATCCCACACATGTCACCAGTGTCTAGTTCAGAAGTCACATACAGCCTCTGCGGACAATCTGTGCACAATGGCTTTCTACCCAGCACTCACAGGCTTGGCCTGAGGGCTCTTCCTGAGAGGAGCATACTTACTTTGCAGGTGACACAGAGCCACAGACACCTCCAGGAGCTGCCCTCAGTCACTGGGCTCCTGAAGGTGGTGAAGAAAGACCCCAGCTTCCCCACTGTTTGTGGGATGTTCTGCCATGTGCTCTCAAGCTCTCTCAGGGCTAGTGGAGAAGTGACACTGACCCCCAGTTGCC
The DNA here is from genome assembly GCA_004363535.1 of Dasyprocta punctata. Classification (NCBI taxonomy): domain Eukaryota; kingdom Metazoa; phylum Chordata; class Mammalia; order Rodentia; family Dasyproctidae; genus Dasyprocta; species Dasyprocta punctata. The sequence continues at coordinate 42,864 of RJWM01013427.1, forward strand.
CACCCTGGGCACACAACCGTTGCCCACCTACAATAGGCTCTCCACTCCCTCACCAGGCTTCCTGAGTCATGATGTTGGCTCAGGAGACTTAACTTAGTTTTCTTCCTATTATAGAAATAATTCCTGGGCTGCGGATGTGGCTCAGTGGTATAGCTGTTGCCTTGCATGCACACAGCCCTGGCTTCGATTCCCAGCACCACCACTAAAAAAAAAAAAAAGTAATTCTTGAGAATTATAAACATGTTGATATCAAAAACATTTAGATCATAAGAAGTGATAGTTGTTTTAGACATCAGATTCCTGGTGTATCAGCTATAATCACTATTTAACAGTTTGTTGAGCATTCTTCCATGCTTTAACAAAGATAACAATTTTTTATTATAAAAATGAAATCATATAATATTTTATTACTTCTTTCCATTTAATATATATTTCTCCTACTCAGTCCAAACAGCTCTATCTCATCCCTTTTAGTAGATGCCCTGTGTACCAGTGACAGAACATATAGAACTTTATGTGGCTAAGACCCTTTGAAGAGCTATTGGATTCTATCTGGTGTTTTGTTGTTAAAAACAATGTATGGTGTTTCTGTGGGCATTCTTTGTACCTGGTACTGGCATGCCTATGGGAGAAGTTCTTAGAAACGGAATTCCTGGTTCACAGAGTACATACACCTAAAATGCTAATACTAACCTCTTGTATTCCAAAATAATAACATCAATTTCAGCCCATGAGGTTTTCTGTCCCTGGTTACAGATTAGGAGGTTGCTGGGGTTGGAGGACTGCCCTGAACCACAGTGAGGAGCAGGTGGGGACAGACACTCCGGATGTGTACCGGCTCCTCTTTCCTTATCATCACAATGGCAGGCTCTAACCCTTCCCCGGCCCTGCTGGAAGCTCCCTCTCTACCTTGGAGACAATGGAATGCAATATTGCATCAGGAAGAAACAAGTGAACACTTTTATGTTGGTGTATGTGTTTGTGGCCAAGCAGGAGAGAAAGTAGTGTCTTGCGTCAGGTAGTTCTGCATTTGAATCCCAGCAGTTCCACATCCAGTGTACAACTTTGAAAGTGACTTCTCTTTCTGGATTCACTTTCTGACCTGAGAAATGGAGACCAGGTGCTTGCTGTATGCAGATGGAATGTTAGTGAGGTTAAGGCCTTCAGAAAAGCCCTCAGCCTCAATGGATCACTCCAGTGGAGTGCTATCCTTACAGTGATGCTAGCTCCTCTTCAAGTGAACCTCCTCCTTCTCTGGTTCTTCAGCATGTAAGCTCCCAAGATTTCCACGTTTGGCTGCATCAGGCTAACGAAGGGCAGTGGGTATGGGGAAGGCCCATGGGAGGTTGTGAGGAGTAGGCTTGGAAAGGGCACATCAGTCCTGTCCACATTTCATGGGCCAAACCTTGGCCATGTGGTGTGGTGGCTGTGCAAATGAACCTCAGATCTCCTGCTGGGGGGAGGGGGCGGCGGCTGAACAGCAGTCTTAGCTTTACCTCACGATGGGTTTACCATTGTGCTCACAGGGATATTATGCTTCTGCTGAACCATCCCCAGCAATGACTGAGCACAGTGGAGGGATAAGCCAGGCCCATCTTGGCAAGACTGGGGACACTTCTGATGGGGACTAGACAACTTCCTTTTGGCCTGGCAGACACTTACTTTGAAGAGGGATGCAATCTGAGACTTTCTTACTCAATTCTCTTTTTTCCCCCCGCTTTGCTCATATAGGTCCTGGTGACATATGCCTAACAACTCTCGCTGCTCTTTCATACTCCCTTCCCAATAGAACTACTGTATCCAGGCCCATCTCAGTGTCTACTTCTCAACCGAGTTAATGCATAGAACTACACTTAACTGCAAAGGATTCTGGGAAATGTAGTTTAGCTCTATGTCCAGGAGGAAGAGGAAGTAGGTTTGTTAGATGGTGAACCAGACATTACAAAGGTTACAATACTATAGAAAGTCCTTACCTCTGGGTCTAACACACAGCAATGCAGTAAGTGCCATTTATACCAAGACACAGAGTCCTTGTAGGCACACAGTGACTGGCATAGAGAGGCCCCTTGGTCCAGCAGGTGGTGGGACCCTCCCAGTGGGGTTCTTCTAAATCAGAGCAGAGACAGTCTCAGCAGATGCCCATTGTGCAAAGAAGTGGTGTTAGCAGAGAACAGCGCCTCCTGGTTCATCTGTTTGGCAGCAGTTCCAGCTCACCATCCACAGTATTATATCCAACTAGTCTCCTGGATGAGCTCAGAGTCCCACCACGTGACACAGCCCGCTTAGCCAGCACTGGCCCTTGGGAGCAGCCCACACATCCTGCAAGGACATCTTCACCCATCCCTTGCATCTCCCTCCATGCCTGCTTCCAAGAGCCGCCACCGCTTTAAGAGTTCCATAAATGCTGATAATTGCTGCATTAAACTTCGGTTTATTATTTTCTCTGGGTGCAGGTATACGGATGATATGAGGCCTTGCTGCATTTACATACAAATTGAAGATTTTTATTAATCAGTCCAGTACCAGGAATCCAACGTTAACAGTCCATCAGGTCCTTAAATACATTTGGTGACATTTTTACCATGCATTAGCATGATAGGGCAAGGCGAATATAATGTACCAATGATTGCTTTTCCATTGAAAGCACAAACGGTTTCATTTTTCCTGTCATCTCAAATAAGTGTTAAAGAGGGTTTGGAGGCTGTTGTGTCCGCGCCGTATGCTCAGGACTTACAAACACTGATGAGCGCATTAAATAACCATTAGCGTCTGGGCTTGGACCACAGCACCGTCCCTCCTCTTCAGAATTTATTCTTTGATTTAAAGTGAAGGCAATCTGTGGTTGCTTTCATAAAGTCCTGGGGCCCCTCCATTCTCCCTCCAACAAAATGCATTACAACAGTAATTTTATGACTGTTAAAATAACTGTCGTTAACAAGCACTTAATTAAAATGTACAATAAATAGCCGACTGCAGTCTTATCTGCTCTCTGGAGCGGCCTCGGCCCGAGACTGCAATGCCCAGGCCTGCTGTTGCCCAGCTTGTTTGCAGATTAATTGCTTTTCAAGCTGGCAGGAGTTGCCTCTTCAGCAGCCAGATCGTAAATGACCAGATAGGGACTTGATCAATCAGGCAAGTACGTCTGTGACCACAGGTGGATGGGCAGGAGGGCTGGCGAGCTGTCGGAGGACACATTTTGGATAGGTGGCATTGTTGACCAGGGAGGGGGTGGCCAGAGTGGACACCCATGGATGTGGCAATGGTGAAAACCCAGACTCCTGAGCCCCAGTGGACTGGCCTGTTCTAGGCCTCATTTCACACATCCCTAGCATAATAATTATTTTGATGATAATAATAATCATGGGAGTTACCATGTACCAGGTACTCTTTTTAACAGTTTGTTAAGCTCACACAGCAACTCTGTAAGGTTGTTATGATTAGGATTCTTATTGGTAGATGAGGAAACCGAGGTTCCTATCCAGGCTCACGCAGTTACTAAGTCACTCGGCTGGAATTCAAATGCAGGCAGCCTTGCTCCATGGGAGGGACACTTAACCAGTGTAGTATGCGTCTCTCTTGGCAGATGTGAATTTATTTTGTGCCTGTCAAGTGCTTGGGGTTGTGCTAAACTCTATGTAAGCATTGATTCTTTTAGTAAACACACTTATTAATTGCCTCCTCTGGGTCAGGCGTGCACTAGATGATGATGATGGTGAGCTGGCGGGGGGCGTGTGTGTCTGGTCCCTGCCCTTCTGCAGCTCACAGGCTGGTAGGATGCAGTTGTTGAGCAGGTGAAGGGGCTTCAGAGCAGAAAACCTTTAAAAAGTTGTGCACTTTTGTGGAACTGAGGTTCTGCTGAGTTTCCGGAAGTGTCTTATCAGTACAGGCTGTGACAGAGCAGGGACTAGTCAGGACAAGGATGGGGGTGGGGGAATTCAGACAGGAGGACAGCATTTGTGGGGCATATGAGGGACAGCATGGTGCATTTGAGCAGCTGAGGCCATTCAGAAGGGCTGGAGCTCAGAGTAGCTTGTGTGAGCAAGAGATGGGGGCTGAGGAAGGTAGCAGGTGCTAGGTGGTAGAAGGCTGTGTGAACCCTGGGGGTTGAGCAGGGCCCCTGATTTATGTTGTAGAAGGTGTTTCATCTGGAAAAGAGCCAGACAACAATTTCATAAGGCAGGGTCCTATTTTGTAAAGCAGATTCCTATTTTTACAGTGAAGTAAACAGAGGTACAGATTGGGTGGAGTGGATTACCCGTCATGAGATCAGAGGTGTCTGGGTTAGAGAGTGGTGGGAAGGCCAGCTTCCCAAATAGATGCCCAGAATTTGTCCACCTGCCCAGGTGTCCCATAGTGACTCTTGTTACACCCTAAGGTAGAGATTCCTTGAGGTTGTGGAGCTATTGTCTTGGAGCCATGTGGGCTACTGAGTCATAAAAAAATGATCTTTGAAGATATGAATTGACATCCCTTAGATTTTCATTTTGTTATTATTATTATTGTTACTATTTTTTTTTCAGGAGCAATGAGCTGATAAGTAAGAGTAGGTCTGGGATTAGTGACTAGGATTGCTTTGGACTGAAAATAGAAAGAAATAAGAGACCCAGCCAACAGACTGAAGCAATACAACCGTTTCGTCACATCTGTTAGGAGAGGTCTGGAGATCAGAGTTCCCGTTTCATCAGGGAGGTCTGCTGTGTCATGCAGGTAGCTTTCCATATTCTCTCTGCTTTCCCTGGCATGCTGACCTTTCATCCTCATGCTTTTGTGGAATGGTCACAAAATAGCTTGAAGGCTGGAGGAGAAAGGGATCTGTGGGAAGGAGTTTTTTCTACAGGCAGCCTGCACTCTTTCTGTGAGTCATTGGTCAAATCCAAGTCATATGACCAATGTTGACTGCAAGGAAAGTTGGGAAGTGACACTGCATCAGCCAGTGCTGACCTAACCCAAATCAGAGCTCTCAGCAAGAGAGAGCAGGATGAATGGGGAGGCTTCCAACAGAGACTGGGGTAAAATCTGGGAATTTACTGGGTGTCAGGATCCATGCTAGCAGTGTATATGGATTCTCCTTTAACCCTTATATCTCCTGTTAGGCCACTGAGAAAATGGAGGCTCAGAGGGGCCCCAGAGGGCAGACTCCAGCTTGGACTCAGATCGCTCAGACTACTGAATCTCTGCTCTTAAGCTCCTTATCAAGCCACTGTGGCCTCCAAAGTGTGTCATATGTAAAGGAGGCCTCCCCAGTCTCCCAGACACCTGGTGGCAAATACTCTGATACCCAGTCCGTGCTAGACACCCTGAGCCTTCAGATGTGGGCCTGATGCCTGGTTTCTCTTCTGAAGGCAAAGTTCATCTACCTGTGACCCTCTGACACACTGACCATGAGCAAGGCTGCACTCAACATCCAGCGGTGAATTCGGTTTGAGAAAGTCTTAGATCTTAGGCTCATTCTTTAAAATGTCAATTTTATTTCACTAAGGAAAGCTCACATCCAAATAATTCAGGAAGCATTGATAGCTTTCTTTAACAAGGTAAATGCTCAAACTCCTTTTTAAGGTAGTTGTTCCTCTGCTTCTGTGTGTTCTTCATTCATAGATTCAACTAGTGGAGGATCAAAAATATTTGAGAAAAAAATTACATCTGTACTGAATATGTACAGACTTTTTTCTTGTCATTATTCCCTAAATAATATAGAACAAATATTTACATATATCATATTAGGTATTATAAGCAACCTTGGGGTGATTTAAAGTATACAGGAGGATGTATGTAAGTTATATGCAAGTACTATGCCATTTCATGTGAGAAACCTGAACATTCATGGATTCTGGTATCCAGTGGGGTACTGGAGGCAATCCCTGGAGGATGCTAAGTGAAGACTGTGTTTGTGTGTGTGATATTTCTATCTCAGGCTGGGGAGGGCTTTGGTAACAAAACAAATGCAGGCAGCAGAAGGGTCAGACCAGGTACCGCATCCCTCAGCCTGGAAATGCATGAGACTCCTACTAATATGCAAGCTTTATGCATACAGATCCACCCCAGCCTCACAAATAAATGGAGGCCAGCCAAAGAACCAATCCAGAGGCCACTGCAAACACAGAATCAGCTATAGGATGAGGTGAAGTGGAAGGAAATGCTTGCAGTCCAGGCATCTCAGAAGATATTTAGCTAAGGTCTCTACCTGACTATTATTTGAACAAACACAAAAGACGAATATGAGTAGTCCAAAGAGGATGCTCAAAACCCATCAGCAAATAGGGGAACTCAACTGGGAGGAAGATGCTGTGTGTATGTGTCAACTCCATTTGCATCAGATTCCTGCAGGGCAAAAATACCCAAATGCAGAGTGAGTATGCACAGCCATTTGCTGGTGTGAAGGCCTGGGAAGGAGCTGGTTGGGCCCCTAGAGATGTGCAGAGGGGCACAGTGGCCAGTGTCTCTTGTGCATTCATTAAAGGGCCAGCTTGGTGTCCCATGGCCAGAGAGTGACAGCAACATTTATATGAGCTGTTCCCAGGCATGCGCCATCCCCATTTATTTTGATTAACTTGTTTGGAGTCTGCTTAAGTGTGCTGTGTTTACAGAGCAGCTTCTAGGCTGATATTTTTTCCGTATTCTCTGGCTTTGTTTCTCCTGTGACTTGCCTCAGGGAAGCCAGTATGGTGGGGTGGAAAGAGCTGAAGCTTGTGGTTGGATCCATAAACTCCAGTGTGAGCTTAGTTGTGTCACTTTGGGTAAATTACTGCCTTGCTGAGCTCTGGTTTCCTCTTTGGTAGACTGAGAATAATTTCTAATTCTCAGCATTGTTGGGAGCATTAAAGGAAATCATGGGCTTGGTGAGGGCTTTTAATGTCAGATGCAGATTTCCTTATGTGCTCTCAAGGCCACAGCTCCAGAAGCAAAGCCTTGGGATCGCTCATGTTGTATTTGGAACTTTTGGGGCAGGTGCTAAGGGCTTAGGCTGTGGGTGGAGACACATGGGTAACAGAGGCACTGTGAGTGTCACAGAATGAACTAATTGCCAGGGGCTGGGAGAAGGTTGGAATGGGAAGGTATTACTTCATAGGTGTGGAGCTTTAGGTTGGAAAAATGAGAAAAAGTTCTAGAGATGGATGGTAGTGGGAATTGTACAATACCATGAATGCTGCTGAACTACAAACTTAAAAATGGTTAACATGGTCAATTTTGTGTTGCCTACAGTTTACTACAATAAAATCAAAATGCAAAGATCAAAAGATGGCAGATTTCCCATAGAAGGCTTGGGAAGCAATAGCATCAAACTAGACCACCAAAGCTCTTCCTCTTCTCTCTCTCACTCTCTCTCTGTCTTCTCTCTGTGTCTTTCTCTATCTCTCTGTCTCTGTCTCTTTCAGTCTCTCTCTGCTTCCATCCCTTCCTCCCTGTTCAGGGGATAGAATTCAGTACCTCTTGCATGCTACACAGGTACTATGCTACTGAGCTAGACCTCTCAGCTCCTCACGTTGGGGATTGAACCCAGAGCTTTTGAACTGAGCTTCATCCCAAACCCTTCTGTTCTGTTTTGAGACAGGATCTTGCTACATGGTTAAATTATCCAGGCTGGGCTTGAAATTGCCATCCTCCTGCTTCAGCCTTCCAGAGTACTGAGACTGCAGGTGTGCATTGCCCAAATTCACTCTCGAAGTACTTTCTGTTTAGGCCAAGGGACACTGGCTTTATTTCCAAATACCACTTGGTATGAAGCTTCCTTTTGAAATACATTGCTGTAAGCAAGAGAGGGTAGTAAGTAAGTAACAGCACTGGATAGGGAGAAATCATGACACTGGAACATAAAGTCAAACCCCAAAGTGGGGAGTTGATGCCCGAGCCCCATTTTCAGAAGTCATTTGAATCTTGGAGGCCAGTGCTGGCCTGCACCCTCACCATACTTCACCTCCTTCCCCTGCTTCCCTCCTTTCCACTGTATCCCTCCCATTCCCCTGATCCTTCATCTTCACCCACCGTCAGTGCCCATTGCCCCACCAGCCATTCTTTGTAGTGGCTGATGAGGAGGCATAGGAAACTCGTCCTGCTCAGCCTGAATCTTCCCATGGCTTCTCTGAGCCCTGGTAGCCAAGTGCCAGGCTGCTTAGGTGGCAACTGGGCACTGTCTTCTAAGGTTCTGATGACAACTCAGGATTAGCTGGAGCAGGGGTTCAGCAGCCTGGTACTTTAGAGTCATTCAGTAACCGCCCCCCGCCCTCCCCGCCGTCAATTAAACCAGAGTCCCTGGACTACCAAGTCTGGACATCCCAAGACTTCAAAGCTTCCCTGATGATTCTAATGTGTGACCAGCTGAGAACTACTGAAGAAAGTAAGAATGCCTTCACCTATCAATACCTTGTCCCTTCTCTCTGGAATGCCCTTCTCTTAAGAATTTCCAAATTCTGTCTTTTTATTTATTTATTTTTTTTTTGTGGCACCAGGGATTGAACTCACAGCCTCGCACCTGCCAGACAGGCGCTTAAACCACTGAGCCAAAGTCCCAGCCCTAGTTTTTTGAGGCAGGTTCGCACTATGTAGCTCAGGCCGGCCTTGTGCTCGCGTTGTAGCCCAAGCCGTCCTCGAACTCACAACGCTCCTCCTACCTCAGCCTCCCAAGTGCTGCGATTAAAGGCATGTGCCACCATGCCTGGTTCCAAATTCTGTTTTAAAACTCATCTGAAGTGTTGTGACCTGTAGGAAGACCTTGATCTCCCAGGCTGGCTTTCCTCCTCAGCTAAGAAGGGTAAAAGAAACATTGAAATAGCATCTGAACGCAGCTGATCTCAGAATTTATTAGTTTTTGCATAGCACAGCTTGAAAGGTTTTGTTAGAACCAACTTCGTGGGCAAAAGGAGCCAGACTGGAATCAGATAGTGGGGTTGCCTGCCACAGGGGGGCTGGTGGAGTTCAAGGCAGGAGGTGACCCTGGTCTCAGTCTCTTTAGCTCTGCATGTGAACAGAACATTGCAGCCAACACCTCCAGAAGTAATGTGGGAATTTCTACTGCAACCTGGTCTGACAAAGGATCATGTATTGATGTTTCTCTACTGCTAAGTTTTGTCTGTAATTTTAATTTTAATATTTGGACAATGTTCTTGTCAGATTGGAAAAATCTACAGAGAAAAACATACTATTCCCATTGAAATCTAAATATCAAAAATTGGCAGCTTCTGAGAATGAGCCTCTTCTTTTTTCCTGCCTTGTGTAGCCTTTGAAAAGCGCTAGACTGTTGGAGGCCTGAACTTGCCTTCTTTTTTTTTTTTTTTTACAGGATGACCCTCTTGGACCAGTCAGGAGAGGCCATATTGGAATGTGATTAAAAAAAATGGCCCCACATGTCATTGACTTTTCAAGCTACTCACACTTCACGTCCAGCCCAGCTTGGTGCACAAGCCAGAGGCAGGGAGGAGGGAGACATGATTCCATGTCATTTGTCACATAGATTTTTAGGCTGAAGGTAGTTCTTTCACCTTGTGCCCCTGCTGTCCTCACACCAGGCTTCTAGGGTTCTTCTTGTCTAGAAAGAGATGCCTGGAGATTTGAGCCTGCTCATGCCTCTGGCCATGACTAATCACCTAGACAAGGAATTCCAATCCTCTGCATGTCGGGAAGTAGGTTCTGATGACTCATGACAACCTGCTCAGACGTAGCCTTAGCTTTTTTGTGCTTTTATGGGACCCCCTCCTCCAGACCCAGTGCATTTGTTCTGCTGGGGAACACCCCGAAGCAGGTCTTTTCAAAGAACCTTTCTGATTCTCTTGAGGGGCTGTATGGTGCAGTGGTTAGAATACAGTTTCTAAAGCCAGGCTTCCTGGGTTTGAATATGGCTCCCAACAACTATATTACCATTTCTGACCTTCAGTTTCTCATATGTAAAATAAAGACAATGATAACACCTGTCTCCCAGGGCCTCTCTCTCTCTTTCTTTTAATATATATATCCGTATTGTTCAGTCATAGATATGGTATGCATGCTTAAGGAAGTTATCTGGTACACAGAGAGTGCAAGATAAGCATGGTTTTAATGACCTGTGTTACCTGTAGCACTGAACACCTGGTGTGTGTTGGGCAGCAAGGTACACAGGAAAATGAGTCACAGGACAGTTTGAAGCATGGGTGAGGGTACTGAGTTCAGGAAGGTATTGCCATTTTCAGGTAGGCTGTTGTTATTTTTTGTGATTGTTTACTGATCTGCCAACTTTCTCACACTATGAAACAAAAATGCATCACCATGGCCAATATGTTCCCTTCCCCACCCATTCCTTCTGGAGGGAAGCTCAGGCAGGAAAGGAGCTTGCTGTAAGTTTCTAACATCTCTGGAGGTGCTGTCCCCACAGAACAGCCTAGCTCACAGTAGAAGCAGAAAACAGGAGGAGGCTTTGAATTCTTTAATTCTTTCTCTGCTGATGATTTGCTGCTACCTTGGGCCAAGTTATTCTCCTAATTTGTAAAAGGGAATTACAATGTCTATCTTGCAAGGTGGTTCTGAGGATTTAATGATACAGTGTAAGTAACATGCTCAGCCCTGATCTGGCCTACAGTTCATGATGGCTGTGATTACTTTTA
>RJWM01013428.1:0-53490 GCA_004363535.1 Dasyprocta punctata
TGAACCACAGGAAAGGGAAGAAAAGGACCATAAAACTGAAAAGGTGAGTGTTACACTAGACCTATAGATGTCAACTCAGGGACACCAGAAACATGAAAAAGCGAGGAAGGATGACACTCCAAGGGAGCACAATAATTGTCCAGGAAGAGACCAGATAAAAAGGGAAGACATAAAATGACTGAAAAGTAATTCAAAGCAATGACCTTAAGAAATCTCAGGTATACAAAAGAATATAGGCAATTCAGTAAAATAAGGGAGATGAGTTATGATCTAAATGAGAAATTCATCAGGGAGATAGACACCATAGAAGAGGTACCAAAGAGAAATCTTGCAGGGGAAGATTTCAATTCATAAAATAAAAAAATATGATTGAGACCTGCAGTGGGCTGAGTCAGGTAGAAGGATCACTCCAGCAAAAAGATAACCAGTTGAAGATATAGAAAGAAAAGCCCAAGACCAGATAGTTTTACTACTAAAGTTTATCCATGTTTTTAAAAACTAACATCACTTCATCTCACAGCCTCTATGAAAACTGAAGAGGCATGGCCCTTCCAAACTCTGCAAAGCTATCATTTCCCCGACCTCAAAATCAGAAAAATATGAAGCAGTAACCCTGATGAACATGGTATAAAATTTCTCCACAAAATTCTAACAAACTGAATCCAATGGCACATTTTTAAAAATTATATAACATGAGTAAGTGAGATTTATTTCAGGATGCACAAATAGTTCAACATATGGAAATTAATAAGCATAATATCATGCAAACAGAATGAAGGACAAAATTCACATGATCATCTCCACAGACATATAAGAAGCATTTGATTAAATTCAATGTCCCAAGTCAAGCATGGTGGCACACACCTGTAATCCCAGCACTTGGCAGGCTGAGGCAGGAGGATCACTGTGAGTTTGAGACCAGCTCGACCTACAGAGCAAGACCCTGCCTCAAAATGGAAAAAAAAAATCAGTGTCTCTTTATGATAAATAAAATCTTAAATTAGGTACAGAAGAAATCTAAGTCAATACAACAAAAGCAATATATGACAAACCCACACTGAGTGAGGAAAAAACTGAAACTAAGAAGAAAGACAAGGATGTTCACTTTCACTATTATTATTTAACATACTATCAGAGTTTTAGCCACCACAGTTAGGTAAGAGAGAAATAAAAGGCATTCAAATAGGAAAGGTGGTGTATACACAGTCTGTGATATTACTCAGCCATTGAGGAAAAGAAATTCTGTCATTTAAAGCCAAATGGATGGAAGTGGAGGGTATCAGTAACTACAAGAAGCCAGACAGAAAGACAAATCCTACATGTTCTCACTTACATGCGGAATCTAAAAATGTTTATCTCAGAGAAGCAAAGAGTACAATAGTGTAACTGGGTATAGTGGTGTGTGCCTGTCATCTTAGTAACCTAGGATTCTGGGATGCTGAAGCAGGAAGATCTCAAGTTTGAATGCAACCTGAGCAACTTAGTGATTTAAAGAGACCCTGTATCAGACAAGGGACAGCTGGGAATGTAGCCCAATGTGCATGCCCTGGGTTCAGTCTTCAGGAGCAAAAATAAAAGAAGCAAACAAAAGAATACACTAGTGATAACTAGAGACCAGGAAAGAAAAAGGTATAGTATGGAGAGAGGTTGGGTAGTGGGTATTCAAATAGATAGGAAGAGTGAGTTTCGATGTTCTACAGCACAACAGGGTGAATATAGTTTATAGCAACTTATTATACAATTTATACAGAACTAGAATGGAGTAGTTTGTAGGTTCCAAGTAAATGAATAAATGTTTAAAAAGATGGAAATTTACCCTCATTTGGTCATTACACATTATGCATGTATATCATAGTGTATCCCATAAATATGTATAATTATTATGTGCAGCTACAAGTCAACTTTAAAAAAATATACAAAATCATTTTGCTAAGAAGTAGTACAAGTAATGGATAGCAAATTTTTAATGACCAAAAGTGTTCATCCTACACTTTTCAATCTGCAAATCACATTTTCCCTGCTGAAGTTTTCATACCATAATGATTGAAGATCGTGTTTAAGCTAAAATGGCCTGTCATCTCTGGGCTGTTTTCTTAACATTTATACATTCCCACTGATCTTCAAACATGTGAAACAAATAATGAGTTACTGGTAGCTGCTCTTACTGTCCATATAATTAAGGGATTAGGGATAGTTAAATTTCTGAAGAGACAAACACGCTCCTTACCACTCAGTGTATGGTCGGAGGGCGCACCTCTATGGCGGTCTCTTCTACAAACGTCCCTGCTCTTTAAAGGAGAGAAGGTAGATTACAGGACGATCCTTACCCGTCATGCAGCCAAAGGAGCCGGGCAGAAGACAAACTCTCCAGTGAGGACTTAGACAAGATTATCTCATTGCGGCAGTATTTGCTGACCATGGGCAAGACTGGGTATCTGAGAAGTGAAAAACTGTCTGCAACTACACAGAGACACACGTGTGTGCACGTGTCTTAGAAACAGACAAAAATTGTGAAGCCCAAACTGATGAGTAGACAGGTGCCATCTGGCTGGGATTAGGAGAGTGAATGAATTAGAAGGCAACGAGACAAGTCAGCTATAAAAATCACGGGAAGCATGGATGAATTAAATCAAGAAAGCAGGGGAAAGCCAAAAGTGAGTTAAGGTTACACAAGTAAGCATAAGGTCCCGTGGCCTCTGATGTATCACTAACCCTCTCATTTCCATCTGTATTTGGGCATCATGGCTTCTAGCACACAGAGGCATGAATACATGAGAGACATAGAAAGTTAAATTTTCTGAGTATTTTAAATCACTTGATATAATTTTATGCAAACAAAAGTACTTCATATCTTATCACTGCATCTCAGACACAAAGTTTAAATTGTGCTTTGGTGATATCAAGAACTCAGTGACAGAGCTGTGTAAGCACCTTCTCCAGGCCAATCGAAGCTACTCTGTCCTCCCCACACTACCTGACAGTGAGCAAGAGATAAGACAGGGAAGAGAGCTTGACGGCGAGAACAGAACACTTGGTAACAAGAACAATACACTCTTATCTGCAAGAAAGATTGCTGTGTGTATCTGTTTCCCCAAGTTCATTCCTGACTGATTAGAACCAGCAGTGAGCAGCCGTGGTGGGAGCTCTAACCCCTCCTAGCGAGGGGAGAAGGCTGGGAGCGATGCCCCAGGCCTTCACCGCAGAGTCTTGCATGAAACTCAGGGGAGAGTCTCAGGCTTCTCTGCTACCACGAGCTCCATGCTAAAGCCCAGTGGCCCCGCCCTCGGTGTGATTTCATCCTCCTGAGGAACCGGGTCAGGGAAACCAAACCTGCCACAGGTAACCTGCCAGCGGCATGAACGCGGTCCCTGTGCCTATGGAAAAGGAGCGCCATCCTGTGCCTGTATTGGAGTGACACACAACAGAGGAAATCTTCAACTCGAGAACGAAACTTACCAAAGCTAAAACAAGTTCTTGAAGAAACTATGCGTCCCGCTGCTGTGGCTCTAATACTTTCCTAGCCTTCATGCCGCAAGGTAAACAACCAACACCTGGACTTCTACTGCCTCCCCTCGCCCAACGCCAGCCACGAGAACACTTGTCCATGCAACACTCTCACTGTTTCAAAATCCTTGAAACTCAGGAATTAAACATTTTTTCAAATGAGGCCCTTCATTTGGATGTGCAAAGCTCAATTTGTTGCTCATTTCAGAAACATTAACTAAGCTTTCCTGCACATCAAGTCTGTGCCAAGCCCATTTCCAAGTGCCTCACCTGTATTATCTCACTCAAGCCCTGCGCAACCCTTCTACAGGGGAGGTGCAATTATCATCAATTATCATTTTCCACCTTATTTGGGGGGATGAAGCAGAGAGGAAGGAAATTGCTTGCTTGGAATTAGACAAACTGACGAACACCACAGTCCGTGTTGTAACCTGGCAAACTGACTCAAAAATGCAATTCTAATTGCTAGATAATATTCTTTCTAAAGAAGCAAGTGAGAGCTACTAATGTATTCAGAAACCCCAAACACCACAAGTGCTCTTGATCTGTGTCCGTTGTTTGGTAAACATCAAAACACAGGGGTGTCGTAATGGAATGTTCCAGAAGTATTTTGTCAAATGAAACTTGAACACATGAAAGAGTGAATATCCTTCACTAGGAAGGGAGCCCCTTCCTAGAGAAAGGTCTCTGCTGGGGTACAGGGAGCCCCCGCCCGGGACACAGCCTCCCCGGAGCATCCAGCTACCTGAAGGCTTTCGCCGTGACCATGGCAACCCTGGGCTTCTGGCTGTGTCACACCTGCCTGTGATCAGGATGGAGTTTTCTCAGTCACTAAGGAGTCAGACATTTCTCCAAATGGTGATTCTAGCAAAGCAGTTCCTCCCCAGGTTACAAACCAGCTTTTCAGCGGGGCAAATTTCAGCCATTTCTTGTCTGTTCTTCAGGAATGAAACAAAGAAAGAAAGAAAAAGGAAAAAATGCTTCCAAAATGACACAAGGAGGATTTTCTCTGGCTTCTTTAAGACTCAAATAAAGCTTCAACTGAGTGCACATGTTTTTCTTCCTGGGTGTGCCCAATCTTTTCTATCATTTCAAGAGATTGATGTATCAATGGCAAATTAAAGCATGTTGTCATTAAAGAAAAATAAAACAACTAATGTATTTAAACTTCCCAAGAAATGATCTCTTAGTTTGAGTGTACATAAAAATAACCTAAATCGTTGTTGGCATAGCAGGGCTCCCCTTCGTTGGAGATCACGACTCTTTAATGTATAAATTGAAGCATAATTACTACTCAGTTCAGAATTGCTGTCTGTCAAAATCCAAATTGTAAAAACTTTCTTCCTTTGTAAGTTATTGATTATTCAGTATATATTACCTTCCCTAAATGCTGCTATATTTTGTTATTTTATACACGTGGGATAGAGGCACACTGGCAAGCGCACGGACAGACAATTGCTCAGAAGCTGGAAATGCGATGAGGAGGCTTCTCTGAGTCCCCTCCCCAAGGAGACGATTTCCGTGAGCTCTGTCCCTCCGCGGGGTGCGGCGGCCTTGATAAGTACTAAGGGCTATGCGGGGCCTGTCCAGCCACCCTCACGGGGACACTGCTGCAGAGAGAGGAAGAAGGGGGGACCTGGACTCCGACGGGAGCGCGGACTCTGAAACCGGAGCATGTTCCGCGTAAGAGAGGAGACAGAAGGCGGGGGTGAGGAGCCCCTGCTCCAGGGGGGTCTCGCCGCAGGGCGCTGCAGCTCTCGGCGCAGAGCACGGGGCGCGTGGACCCGACCTCTCAGCTGCGCGACCTTGAAGAAGTCGCCCGCCTCAGCGAGTGGCCGTGCTCTCGTGCGCCCGGTGGTCAGACCGACTGGGCAAGGCTGTGGTGAGGCCCTCAGTGGCGGACCTGTGGCCACAGAAGCGATGCATCACTGTTACAGAGAAGGCGCGGGGGCTGGCGACACTGCAGTGCCGGGGTCAGCGTGATCTCGTTCGTGTTTCCTAACGCGGCACGCATAGCAAACCCCCACGGTTCAGCAGGGCTCTCTCCCTCACCAGGCTGCAGTCAGCCGCTTGTCTTGACCAGGACACATCCTTGGCCTTGGGAATCTACTTTTACCGAAGAATGCTACTGAGGCCAGTGCCAGCAGCGATCCTGCAGGTCCTACTCAGCCACAGCCGCCCAGAGCTGAGGGCAGTGTGAGCTCCTCCTCTCCCCACCACGGATACCTAGCCGGGTTCCTAGGAATTTCCCTCCGAACGATCCCCTCTCTCGGTCGTCGGCTAGAAATTCCCAGCTGTCCTTGCTGTGTTCAGAGTTGAATTCAGTCTCAGTCCCAAACTGCAGGAGCCCTGAACCCTGTGTCAGTAGGCTCAGAGAATGCCGCACTCGTCCTCCAATCTCTCCTGTCGTTCCAGACCCCGCCTTGGTCATCAGCACCTCCTTAATTGTTTCCAAATGTAAACAAAGTCACCGCACCTCATGAGTAGTGACGTGTAATTCATCCACCGTCACTCCGAAAGGACTTCAGGCTGAGAAAGTACGGGACAGAGGCAGGCATGCGGCACCAGACCCATGCGAGCAGAGGAGAGGGTCGATCGGGAGGGAAAAGGGGGCAAGGGCTGAGAGTGCGTCCTGGAAATATAAATTCGCCTCTTCCTGGCTTTGTCAAAGCGGGTGCTGTGCTGTGTATCAGAGAGGTGCTCTTACCCTGCGTAATTTAGCAGGACTGTTTCTTCTCTTATGAGCCTCTCTTTTCCATGTAAGCAACAAAATCTGTAGGAGAGTACCAGTGACCTTTCGGTGTGAGCCAGTCCACAGTGTGACTCTGATGGAACCGACAGCTCATGAATATTTATGTCTTTGTCACTGATAATTTGCTTCTTTCTCTTTCACCTCTTTGGTCTCCCATCCTTGCTGGACACCGCGATTAGCATTTACTTCATCTTTACTGCCTCTGACAAGCGTTTTTCTAGTGAAAGACTTGCTCTCCTCCAAGATTACACACTCTGGGAGCAGGAAAACCATCCTTTTCACATATTTAAGAATACTTAATAGAGTGTCTTGGAGGCACTGTATAAATAACAGTTTTACTCGAGGGTTTATTTTTCAAAACCCCGGGCCTAAGCCACCACCCAGAGGCCAGCTGTGCTCTTCCGCCGCGTGACAGCAGCGGCTTTGCAGCCCCTTTCACCCGCCTGTGACACAGCTGCACCAGCATCAGCAGAAACCCCAGCCCCGAGTGGGCACAACTGTGCCACCTCACTGAAGACGGGAGACAGAAAAGGCACGACCTGTGCAGGCCACTGCTCTGTGCGGACTCACCGGGCCACAGGTGTGAGAGGCACACGGCACGTTACCCTGGGCCGGGCTGTCAGGGGGCTTGGGATCATGCTGACACTGGAGCGGACAGACCGAGGGAAGCAGACTGTCCTCCAGTGTGGACGGCTTCACTGCGCCCGCGGAAGCCTGGGTGGAACAGAAGTCTGGCTGAGAAGAGCTCTCTCTTTCCCTCTGACTGATGGTCTTCAAGCCGGGAGACTGGCCCATCCTAACCCTTGAATTCAAGACTGAGAACAAAACAGAAACCATCCTGGCTTCTAGGCCTTGGGCCTCTGACGTCAGCTTTGTGTCAGACACTTCCTGAGGCAGTTAGTCTGTAAAGAAAAAGGCTTCATTCAGGTCGTGGCTCTGGAGGGTGCAGACCCAGGACTGGCAGCCCCGTTGCTCTGGGTTTCTGGTGAGGGGTGGTGACCACACGTCAGTGCAGACTATCACTTTCAGAAGCAGAGAAGACAGCCCGGGCTGGGATCCCAGACACCCCCTCAGGTGCACCCTTCCACCCGAGGACCTCCCACAGGCCCACCTCCTGCGGGTCCAAACCATCACCTGGCACCAAGCCTTTCTTTAGCGCCTGGGCCTCTGAGAACGTGATCTGCGCCTCCTGCCCCGGGTCCCCAGCCGGCCAAGTGTGGGTCTCAGCCCTCTCAGCCTGGTGAGGCTGGAGCCAGGTGCTTCCAGAGGAGCCCTTTCCTGTTCCCGTCTCTGTTTCAGTCGCCTGCTTTACTTTTGTCTCGCTCTTCTCCTCTTCTCTCCGCTCCTTTCTGCCACACATATTCTCTACTACCGGGAGTAAAATTCAGGTTCCTGGGCCCCATATGGAAGGCACAGTGCCGGGGCATGGTGACCCGGAGGCAGGCGAGCCTGCGGCTACACTCAGGCAGACTTGCTGCTATAAAGGCCCAGCCTGCAGCGTCTCTCAGCCACAGCCCCCTGCCCTTCCAGGGGAATTTAAAACCCATCGGTTTCCTTCTCCCAGGAGCGGACCTGTTGGTTTCCTTGGACACATTCAACATCTGATCAGCTTAACACGGAGCTACAAAAATGTCCCACATTAGCACTTAGAAAAGAAGCCCTCTAAGTGGAGTATCAGGTCATCTGCAAATAATGGTCATTTGGCTTCTGCCTTTCCTATTCTTAGTCCTTTTATTTCTCTCTCTTGTCTAATTGCTCCAGATAAAGTTTCCAGGACTATGTTGAATAAGAGTGGAGACAGTGAACATCCTTGTCTTGTTCCTGATTTTAGACTGAAAGCTTTCAGTTTTTGTCTATTTAGTACGACACTGGCTGTTGGTTTGTCATAGATAGCTTTTATCAAATTGAGATAAAGACCATCTATTTGAATTTTCTGTAGGGTTTTTATTATGAATGAGTGTTGGACTTGGTCAAATGCTTTTCTGCATCTATTGAGATGATTATGTGATTTTTGTCTTTGGCACTGCTGGTGGGAGTATAGACTGGTGCAACCACTATTTAAATCAGTGTAGAGATTCCTCAAAAAGCTAGGTTTAGATGTTCCATTCAACCCAGCTATTCCCCTTCTGAGCATCTTCCCAGAATAATTAAAAACATCATGCCACAGTGATATATGTGCATCTATGTTTATAGCAGCACAATTTTTAATAGCTAAATCTTGAAAATAATCCAAATGCCCATCAAGCAAGGAATAGATTAAAAAAAGACGTCTTTTTATGCAACAGAGTACTACATAGTCATAAAAAAGATAAACTTGAAACTTTTATAGGTAAATGAGGTAAATGGATGCAACTTTTTTGTTTTTGTTTTTGTACCAGGAACCAAACTCAGGACCTTGTGTTTGCCAGGGAGGCACTTGTGCCACTGAGCTACATTCCCAGCCCAATGGATGCAACTTGAGACCATACTCATGAGTGAAATAAATCAGAGACAGATGTGTGAACATCATATCGTTGTCCTGGTGTGAGAAACTGAAAGACTAAATAACGTCTAAAATGTACAATAGATAATGCGAAATGGGAAGAAACTGTTCAAAAGGAAAAAGGATCTAGGATGGGGGGAAGGATGGAAGGGAAAAGGGAAAACATGCAAGTCAGTCATACTATTCGTGTGGACTTAGTTGAGTGGAAAGGGATGTTTGAGATAATATCAATAAGAGAAACTGCATTTTAGTGACCATATCTTGCACTCTGAACATCTACTATAAAGATAACAATATGCAATGTATTAACTATTGCTATTCTCCTATTATTTTCTTATAAAATTTTGTTTTACCTTTTTTCTATAAAATAAAAAAGAGAGTTTGCCCTATAACCAAATAAAAAGGGCTCTCTAAATTTCTTTATTTTAATCTACAAGTAAAAGAAGACATATTATGAGACAGAATAACCCCAATTAAAACTCATTGGTGCTTCTTGCTGAGTCATCTGACATAAAAGAAAAAAAAGAGACAGAAGAAAAAATTTCTTCTTCCTCATAAAAAGAAAACTCACCAATTAATAATTTTTCCTTGGGTATGGATTCACATGCTCAGTGTGCACACAGAGCCCAATAAGACTACTTTTCAGGTAGTCCACACAGTATTATCTTTATTCTGAACGTGCTGGTCCACATACTACAAAAGCACAAGGGCTTTTCCCTTACTTGAATGTCAATCACCATCTCAAATCCAAAATGCCCAAACTCAACAAGTTCCCTTGTTAAAAGAATATTCCTGCTATTTTCTATTAGTATCCCCATTGTCCTCATTTCCAAATCTTTAAACTTGTTCAAATCACCATCTTCTCAGCAAAAAAATTATACCGGATAAAATTAAACAAGCACAGGTGACTGCAATGGTGTCTGCAGCCCTAGGGAAGAGCGGCCAGAGCTCTATCAGGACACAACTCTGATGAAACGCAGAGCCCACCGGTTCCTAAGCGATGGGAAGAGCCCGCGGGAGCAGTGAAGGGAGCTGAGCGGAAGGCACTACCAGAACTGATCCACAGGAAGGCCGACTTCGCGCATCTTCACGGCAGAGGACGGTGTCAGCCTGCAGACGGGCGTCATGTGTGATGATAATCATATCAAAGGGTCCTTTAGAGGAGATTTCTGGATAGTAAAACTAACAAAAGGCTTTTTAACATACCTACATTTCAAAGAGGCAAAGAAAGAATTTGCAATTGCCGGGTTTCTAGAGTGAATGTTCCAAGACAAGAGAGATAGAGGACCAAGAATGGGAAAGAAGCCTGTTTAGAGGTTGGTCGTGCCGACGGGAAGGGAAGGTAACGGAGGCGGCCCTGGTGCTGGATCGCGGCGGCGGCATCTTCATCACTCACCCGAACCCGTTTCGGACCTGGCCCTGAGCCTAGAGTTACAGGTGCATAGCTGTTACTTCCCTTCGTTATCTGATCGCGTCACACACCATTTTATCAGTGGCAGAGCTGACAAGTTGGATAAGCTATTTTGCCTCCTGACTAGAACTGCTTTGAGAATGAAACAAATTTTTGGCATTCTATTTTTGCAGCATGCGTTAGGCAGTCTGTGCTGCCATTATTGCATATAATCAACTAGATGGCTCGAACAACAGGAATGTAATTCTCTCGGTTCTGGAGTCTGAGGCCAGCTGATCCTGTTCCTAGTGAGGTGTCTTCCAGCTTTCTGACAGCTGCACAGTGTCATTGTGCCTCACAGGGCAGAATAGGATCCTGATGCGGTCTCTCCTCTCCTTGAAAGGGCACAAATCCCACCACAGGGGCCCACCTCATGGAATCATCCAGTCTGGTTAATTCTCAGAAGTCCCACCTTCAAGTCCTATCATACGGATATCAGGACTTCGATATAGAAAGGGGGGATGCAAGCCTTCAGTCCCTGCACAGTAACAGTCATTTGTTTGGAAGATTACCTGTGTATTTTGAGCCATACAGACAGGCAGCATAAGAATGTGAGCTCTACATAAAATGTGTTCCTCAAAGTAGCTGGTTATCTTCACTGGGTCAGACACCAGACAGCCTTTGAATTTACAATCTGTGTTTTAGAGACAGGCTTTTGCTAAGTTGCCCAGGCTGGCCTTACAATCCTCTTGTTTCACCCTCTCATGTAGCTGAGATTATAGGAGTACTCAACTGTACCCAGCATGGTGGGTAAATGTTAGTGCTAATTTTGTCAGTTGGCTTTGCCACTTCCATTCATGTCTGTTTGCATCCTGGAGGAAGTGGTGTGGCAATGTGGCAGTTAGCTGAGTTACTCAGTGGTGCCCTGTGTCCCTGTGAGCGGTTCGTCCGAGAAGGTCATCATTATCTTAACCCTTGCAAAGCAGTGGGAATCTGAGGAAAGAGGAAATTTCACAGGCAGGAGAGGCCTGGGTCCCTGAAAACCACAGCTTCGGAGGAGCACACAGGTCCCGAATGAGGGTGTTTCCCAGGCTAGTAAGGAGCACATGTGGAAAAGCCCACGTGGGCCCAGCCAGGGCAGCAACCAGTCACCCCAAGTCCTGTCCAAAGCCCCCCACCCCCGAGAAGGACAGGAAGCCGAGGGCCAGGTGACTCCAAGGTGCAAAGAGCACCTCACTAGCACTCGCATCAATGCAAATCCCTGGCCTCCAGCAAACGCAGTCTGCGCCTCCCTCAGCTCCATCCCTGGGCTTTACAAGCCCTCAGCCCAGGCCAGGTCGGCCCCACGAGCCCTCTCCTGCAGCCTCACCCGGCTCTGCGCTCAGGGCTCAGGGGCCCTCCTTGCCCGAAACACCGCCCTCTCTCACCCAGCTCCCGCCCACCCCAGGCTTCTCCTGCATCCCTGGGGAGACACTGCCTCTTGCTGAGTCTGACAAGGCTGCTCCGCCCAGACCCTAGAGCATTTTGTTAGGAATCTTCCACAAGCACCTTTCTTATTGTCTTGAATCATTGTTTAAATACAGGTATAGTTAACTCTAGTGCTTTTTGATGCATCTCATAAACTTGTCTCATAAAATACAACTGTGGCTGCAGGGACTTCACCACACACGAGCTCCCTGGGGTCAGAAGCCTGGTCCTCCCAGCCTCGGGACACACCGAGCCACACCAGGACAACCGTCCTCTCCCAGGGCGGCAGGTGAGAGCCGCACCCAGGTGACCCTTCCTCCCTACCTCAACACTCATTTACTTTATGCAGATGAAGAGCAATCAGATTTTCAACGAGTTCCCAAAGGTAAATTTTCAAAGTCTCTTCCAATCTTCGTTTTCCATTTGAAAATGGCATCTGCAGTCAGCCTGGCTGCACCCTAGGACACGGCCACGTCCTGCACGCCCGAGCTCTGCAGTGCCCATCTGAGAGCAGCCCCACCCTGCCCTGGGCAGGTGGCAGCGTCTGGAAACTTCCCAGCCAGGGCACATAGCCTGGCACCGATGTGCTGAGGGCAGAACTGCCAAGCACATGCAGGGCACGAGGCCTGAGGAGAGCCGCCACCCACGGCTGGGAGCCCAGGCGGGGCCAGTGCCTCAAACTCTGCACAGTGAGCAGGCCAGGCAGTGGTCCCTCAGCCCCTCTCCTCTCCATAGGAGCCGCCTCGCCCTCCTGCAGCCCCCAGGGAGCCCAGTGGCCCCAGGACAGAAGCACAGGAACCCCAAAGTGACCGGCACCTGACACTTTCCGCACCTGTGCTCCCCGCTGGATTTCTCAGCTGCTTAACCAGGCTGATCCAGATGAATCGCTCCGTCAGCCACCCCGTGTGGGCAGCACCGCTGCTTTGCAGATGGCAAACCAAATCATTACCGAAGTAAGCAATCAGTCCGACAGTACACAGCTAAGAAAGACCCGAGACGCGAGCACACTTACTCTGACTCCAGTGACCTTCCTTTTCGCCAGTGAACTCTGTCGCTGGAACTCTATTAAAGCTCAACCCACAGTCCCCAAGTATAGACCCAGATCTTTGATAACAAGGACGTGTGCACTTTCAGAAAGAAGCAAACAAGTGTTGCAAAGCAGATTATTTTCTCAATGGTCTATGGATACCCTAGTGTAAATACTCAATGTCCCGGACAGACTCCCAGACTCACACAGTAAAGCTGTGGCCCGCAGTGCAGCGGTGTTGGGAGGTCGATGTCCCTCGGTGCGGCCTAGAGGAGGACTTGGCCTTAAAGGAACCCGCGGACCGCAGCCCCTCGCCCTCCTTAGCTGCACCACAAGCTGCCACCGTGAGGTTCTGCCGGGCCACAAGCAAGTGCAATGGAGCCACTGACCATGGACTGAAAGCCACGGGCTGTGAGTCACAATTCTGTATACTTGTCCTTTAATGAGCTGATCACCCCAGGTGTCCATTACAGTGACCAAAACCTGGTTAACCCACCCAGTGAATGAGGTCCAAAGACTAAAATCTCTTCCTGATCACCTCCACCAAAGCCTTCCACTTTGCAATGTTATGTTAAGCATTTTTTAAGCAAACAAGATGGACTTCCTGGCCTAGGATGGTTCATGCTATACTAAGAAAGAAAGAGAAGTGGCTCATTAATTTTGACCCCCTGAAGTTGGTACCAAGCTAACTTGTAAAGGAGGCGTGAGGGGACTGAGCCTGCCTCTCTTGAGGAGGTGAAGCAGCAACTAAGGCTTCAGGAGCTGTGGGTGACACAGAGGTCGCCCTGGTCCCCAGAAAAGCAGAAAGATGGGCCTAGGGATGCAGGTGCCCTTCATGGAACTGCTCAGAACACATCTGGCAAAGTCAAACGTTAAGCAGGAAGCAGTAACCAGACAGACGCTTTGAAAAGGGCAGGGTCAAACTGCCATGCGCTTTGTGATGCTGGTCAGTGTCCTCACAGCAGCAGGTATCAGATTTGCCTTCTAGAGTCAGCCTGGGCAGCAGGGTGCTGCTGCATGTATTCTAAGGGACAAGGCTGAGGGAGCCAAGCTGGGTGGAGGCTTCCTACAGCAATCCACCAAGAAATGAGGAGGACCCAAACCGAGACAATGCAGGGAAAGTAATCGCTGCCTGTGTGCTGAAGGGGGTTGCTTACCTGAGATGGTTCCTGAAATTTACAACCCCCTCTACCCACCACTGAAACAAAGTATTCACGCCCTCATAAACACCCTGCTCTCCAGTCAAGCAGCACTTCCACAGCCGCCCTTGGAGAGCGGAACAAAGCCTACCAGTGATGGCGAACACTTTAGAATGCAACCCCAACCCACTCTGTGAGAGCGAAGCACCAACACTGCAATTAAACCTGAATACTGAGGCTTTAGTTTTGAAAAAACAACTCACATGTTAACATCTTTTGTCTTAAAAGAAAAATAACATACATGCTGTAGGTTTACCATCACTGGTCTACTAGACATTACTCTCTAAAAATCCCAATCAGACTAGCCTTGCACAAGAAGTGTTAAAGGATTTAACAGCAAGAAAGATTTAAAGTCATTCAAAGAATAATCAGCAATCAGTGACAAACCCAAAATTTCCTCACCTATGCCAATACTGGATGAAAGGAAAAATTACTAAAGATATTTGTGAAAGCACTAAAGCAGCCTCTACCCAGGCCATCAGCGTAGGTGCAAGACCACGCGGTGGGATCTGGCGGAGGGCTGGGAGGGGATTCAACTCTGAATGCATCGTGGGCAAGCAGGAATTTATAGCCACAGGCCTGGGTGGGGGTCAGCAGGGCACAGTACTAACAGGATACCAGAGAGGGAGGGCCTTGCTGAAGACAGGCGGGAGATGAACATGGGGGTCCTGCATCGAGGGGTCAGCTACGACGGGGGAGAGGGTGCTGAAATGATTGCAGGGCTTTCCCGAGGATTGGGGTCTAGAAGGAAGCACTCACAGGGGTCTAGGAGATGGTCCAGGGCCTAACATCCATTCAAACAGAGAATCGTTGTCACCTATGGTAGGCAGAATGAATGACGGGATTCAAGGTCTTCTTTCTTGAAGTTCTCAATAAAGTTTAATCTAAATCCTTCATGTTGTGTTTAGAGTTCATTTGCTCTTTTTTTATTATTTCTTCACATTTTACAAGTCACACAGATAAATATGTATCCTTGTGTTGGGAGCAAAACTATCCATGCCTCGGGTATCAAGGACAGGGTCACTGCTTCCCGTGAGTCTGGCAGGGCCCCATGGGAAATGGGGAGCTGACGCACAGAGTGGCTTGGCCTTCCCCTGAGGTAACATAGACCCTTCCCCTCCTGTTCCCCATGTAACCGCCAAGGCAAGATGTTCTGTTGAAGATTAGGTGTTCTTCCTGTTCCAGATCTTACCCTCCCCTTAAAATTCTCTGTAAACAGCCTCCTATGCCGATCTGATAAGTAAACGCGCTGAGTGGGTCGGGCGTCCCCTCTCCGCCAGGAGGCGGCCCCGCCTGCCCCAGCCCCGCCTCTTGTCTTCATCTCTTTTCCTCCACGACCCTCCCTGCAGAGCACCAAGAGCTGGCAAGACGGGGCAGCCTTGCATTTAGTCCTTCTTATAACAATTTAGTTTTATTCCAAATTCAGAATTTTTACTTCTGAAAGTTTAATATTATTAATGAGCTCAGCTGTAACTGACAGAAATAAGTGCTAAAATACAGAATTAAATTGGATATCACTGCACGACACTCTTTCTGCCTCTCATAGCCTAAAAAGATGAAAAATTTATTAAAGCCATCGGCCCGTCTTCCCTAGATCTCTGTGTACATGTTGTTTCCTCAGGGACCTCTGTCTCCCTCTCCCTCTCCCTCTCTCTCTCTCTCCTCCCACCATGCGTGTTAGGTCAACGCTCTGTCACTAAGCTATGTATAGTCCCTGTCTCTATTTTATTTGCGACATCTCACTAAATTGCCCAGGCTGGCCTCAGACGTTCCATCATCCTGCCTCAGCTTGTCATGCAGCTGGGATTACAGGTGTGAGCCCCTGAACCCAGAGAGAGAACTCTTTCAACCCTCCATCTGAAGGCAGGTGCCACTGCTAGCATACCCAGGACTTCCCCTGCCCTCAACCGTCTCACCCATAGAAAAACACTCCTTTAATGACCGTCCCTCCTCCCCACCAGAGCCCCTTTCCTAACTGCACTTCCAGAACCACACTTAGTGCCTGCCCACAGGAAGTACGCAGTGCTTCCAATAAATACATGGTTTAATCTGATCATCTGTCCATTCAAGTTTTTCATGAGGGGCTTGAGATGGAGGAATAAACACTAATGGTTGCCAGTGGAGACTGAGACTCTTTTTCTACATACTTGTTCCATTATTTTAAATTTGGTTATTATTTTCAGAGGTTTTTTTTAATAATGGAAGTCTTTTTTAATTAAAAAATAGAAAAGATTTTAAAAGCAATAATAAGTACATTTCTTCTTCTATTTAATAGGGCTCTGAGAGAGAAAACACAGTTGGAAAACAGAAAAAACACTTATTGATTCATAAATACTAAGAACCTCTTTATTTCTTAAGTATAATTAGCCATAATTGTTTTAAAAAAAACATTGCTTTTCTGAGCATATTTCAGTTTTGGAGCCATCAGAACAGTCATTTCAATTCTCCAGTGTTCTTGAGGTAGGCACTCACTTCGTATCACTAAATGAAATAGGTGGGAAATAAGCACATTATCTTAAATTGCATTGCCTCATTGAAGTCCTTTCTAATATTGCTTGCCTATAACAATGATCAAAACTTACCCACATCCCATCAGCATCTAGGGACATTTTCCCAAATCTGATTGAAAGTGACTAAATATCTATTAATATCCAGCCCTTAGTTAAGGCTTTATTTATTTACAATTGTCTTTTTCTAACAAAGTATAAATTTATAGTCACCATACAGAGCACTCCCCCAATGCACCCTATCAAGAAGTCGTCTGTAAGAGTGGCCGTCTGGAGCAGCCCAGTCCAGGGCCTTTAAATACAGGTAACCACACCTGTCGGGTGCTTTCCAGGTGCGCTGGCTCTGTGATTCTCGTCACCCTCTGCTCTGCCCCTCCAGGCGGTGGCCGGGGGACCTTAGCAGTGCTTCACAGCACACCCTGCCCTGCACACCTCCTCCGAGGACAGAGGAAGCAGCCACGTCTCCTTGGGCTGCCTCCTAAACCAACCGTTGGAAAAGTGTGCAGAACTGCCAAGGACGCCTCCATCCGCCCCAGATGACGCTGCCTGGCATCGGAAAACTTTCATGGATCTTTTGCAAAGAAATGGGAATTTGGTAATAAACCACATTCTTCAGTCTCGTGAATATTTTTCTCTTGATTTGTCTGTTTCATGGAGTACATTAATGACCATGACTGCCAGGGAGAGCTTCCTCTTTCAGTACACAGCTTAACCAAGAGTAAAAAGGGGTAGCGTTAAGTAGAGCACACCTGTAGCCCCAGTGACTAGGGAGGCTGAGGCAGGAGAATGATTTGAGCCCAAAAGCTCAATACCATCCTGAGAAACATAACAAGTTCCTTTCAAGAAAAGAAGAAAAAAGAATGAATGAAAAGAAAAAAAGTGAAAAGGTGTTTTAGTCATATATTTAATGCATTATACAAAGAGCTAGGTGATTGAATAACTGGGTAAGAAGAGCCTGGCTGCGGCCCACAGGCAGTTTATCCTGCAGCAGGGCCCCCAGACAAAAGGTTAACTGCAGGAAACACAGACAGCCTGGGAGTGGAGGGCTCAGGAGGAGCTGCCGGGGCAAACTGCTGCCCGGACTCCGGACTCCAGAGGGGCAGATGCTGCGGGCCGAGGCCCTCAGGTTTGAGAACAGCATCTGCTCTGTCTCCAGAGGACAAAGCAAGCTCCCTTCCAGGGGCAGATGAGTGGCAAGGGCCAGGGGTTCCCCTCAAGTAAGCCGTCTGTCTTCAGTGAGGTCGGACACTGGCCTACGCCCGCGATGGCGGGAGGGCGTGTTCAGTGCTCCCATGGAAGTCACAGAGGGAGCAGGGCCGCTGCTGGCAGAGAACTGGGAGCTTCAAAGAGATCAAAAGCCTGGGCTTGCCTGACCTCTGGGCATCAGCTCGACCCCCAAGGCTTCCTCCTTGAAATGCGACATTGCTGCAGGCAGCTCTGCAGGCAAAGGCTTGCAATCCCAGGAAAGAGAGAAAAACAGATAATTCTCTCCCGCTTCCACCCAAAATGAGACAAAATAAGGCCAGCCCAGCTGATCCCAGCCACTGCAGCGGGTGCGGCACACGGTTACTTCCCCACCGAGTCACAGTGGGCGGGCAGCCTGTCATCCAGAGGAGAAAAGGGCAGCGGGCAGCAACCGCAGCCACCACACGCAAGCTCTGCAAAAAGCCACATCAAGCAACTGACAGCTAAATCCACACCGCATAGAACAGATCAGCTACAATTAATTTATATAAATAAACTGCAAAACTCCTGTACAATTCCAGGACTGAAGTTCTAACTTAGTTCACAAAGGAAGAGTCGACAAAGCCTTAAATCGAGGCAGGGCAGCAGAAAGGCTTCCCACACGTGTCTGGAACCTTTCTTTCAACGTGGAGGCTCCCAGATCTCTGCACTGTGCTCCGGTTCAGTCCACACCTCACATCAGACCTCTCTAGAATTTTATCCCCTGCATCTGTCCACAAAAGCTCAACATCTCACACTTAGGCTTTTACTCTAGGTATTGGACGCTCCACAAATCTGGGTAAAGATGAAACAGGACAAAAATATAATTAAGATCACTGCAATGGTCAGCCTGATCTTTGTTGCAAATCATATCATCCACTCTTAATTTTGATGTAAGTGGTAATGGTTTTTCTAATAGAAAAAGACCTTGTGGTTGCCTATAAAATTCAGTTTCAATTCAGATAGCACCACCTGCAGAGTCGTTATGAAATGCTGCGATTTAGAAAACCAAGCAAGCATAGCATTCACTCTGAAGAGAGGAAATAGAACTAAGAGGTCACATTCTCGGTTGTTTTTCTTCCATCAAACCTTCATGCATTGTATTGCAGTCTTCTATAAGTATATTTTCCAGAAAATTACAATGTTGAGGGCTTCAAAATCTCAACTGTATTCACAAACCTTGAAATCTCAAGGCTTAGCTTGAAAACGTAAAACAGGATATAAAGGCATTAAAATACTTTACTGCTTATCCTCGTATGCTGCATGACTTTAAAAGTTAACAGGACAATTTACACCTTTGGAGAGATGTCAAAACTTGAGCAATCCACAAAGCATGTAGCTTTATAATAGAACAAAGGGAGGGTCCTTTCCGCTTAATTTTTGCAATTTCTTAGCTCCATCCAGCCTCAAATATTT
This sequence comes from Dasyprocta punctata, assembly GCA_004363535.1. Classification (NCBI taxonomy): domain Eukaryota; kingdom Metazoa; phylum Chordata; class Mammalia; order Rodentia; family Dasyproctidae; genus Dasyprocta; species Dasyprocta punctata. The sequence continues at coordinate 18,969 of RJWM01013428.1, forward strand.
AGGTTACAAGAGGTATCTGTTGTGTCGGTCATCCCCTACAGTACACTAAATGGTTCCCTACGCCTTTAACTGTTGATTAGCTCAAGTGTGTACTTGGTTGGGAAACCACAGCCCTGGGTAGTGCGACCCCACCGGTACTGCATCTGTGCAATTATCTGTGAGATAATGAGCCTTTTCATCCGTAACAGAACAACAACCTCTCACTTGGACTGCGCAGATCGGAGGCAATCTGCCGCGCGCTGGGGTGCCTGCTATCCCCTTTGTAACACACCTGATTTTCAAGCTAACCTTTCACATTCTGAATTAATTAAAGTGTTTTCAGATTAAAAATTAATGAATTCACTTTAGTGTCATTTTAGGGAATAATAGGCACAAAATATCATCCAAGCAGTGTCTTGGATCCTAATACTACAGCCTAAGCAGGAAGAAAACTGCATTGTGGGATTTTTCTGACTTCTCATAGCCCAAGAAGGTCTTGATTTTGGTGACTTGGAACAATAAAGCCTCAGAATGAAATGTGGTAGGTGGTCATCCCAGATTCCAGGAACTGCAGAGCCTCATGGACTGGTCACTCCACTGTGAGACACCTCACAATGGCAACCAAATTGCCCCCTCCGCAGTGACTTCCCCCGAGCCACCTCACTGACACAGACCTCAGATGAGGCCCAGCCAGTCACAGTCTGAGCAGGCTGCTTCACCGCATGCTTATTGCCCCTTCCCGACATGATCCTGCAGCTCTTGAAAGCCCCCAAGAAATGGCTGAGGACCCTTAGATCTGCTCATCTTTTTGATATAACCGTAGTAGTTAAATTTCTTTCCTGTTTTTCATCATTACTCATTTCCACTTGATATCTGGGGTGAACAGATGGACTCGATTGGATGGAATTCCCCAAAGTCCGGGCCCCCCCCCCCCCGGCCTGACTTCTCACCCACCAGCGGGTTCCTATCTGAGACCCACAAATTCAAAACCGGATGACAAGAAAAGCGAACCCTTATTTGTTTACTCTAAGTTTTATCATCTGACATGAAGCAAAGATCCTAAGAGTCAGGGAAATCTGTGTATTTTTTAAAATCAGTTAAGACCCGGACACTCGCAGACCTAAACTCCCTCAGTAACTGTGTCGAAGGTGCTTTGCGGGAAAGCCTCTGGAGTCCACGGAAGCCTCTGGAGTCCACGGAAGCCTGGTTGGAAAACAACTCTCCAAGAACGGACCTGAGCCAAAGATGCTGGCCCGGCCCAGCGCTGACAATGACATTTGGCTGTCACAAGCTCCAAAGCCCCAGGGCAGAGCAGTAGAAGAGGAAAACACTCACCAAGGAACACACAAGCTATGCAGAGGCGTGACGCGTCTACCCACCGCGACACGGAACCCTAAGACGGCCCCTTCTCCCTGCTGAGCCGCTCCTCCCTTCAACCAACGGGGAAGACGGATCCCAGGAGACCGCGGTCTCCTCTGCCTCAGCCTCCGGGAAGCCTTTTATGTTAGCTGGGCCCACAGTACTGGCCGCTATGTGTGCTGGGAAGGAAGTGCTTGCAGGTTACCGCAGATGCGGAGCTGGACGACAGGAGTGCGATTGAACGGGGAGAGGGGCTTGGCAGGGCCCGCGCGCAGCTCCTTGGCGCCTCTGTCCTTGGGGAAAGGCTGTCCCTTCCCTCCGCACACAGGAAAGGCCCCTTTAGGACGGAGGTTTCGTGGCCTACTTCAGAGGAAGGTCAGAAGGTCCTTTCACATCCTGCTCTGGGCAAGGACAAGAGGGGGAATGCCACCTTCTGGCTTCTGCTTGTTTCTTAAACTCAGAGGGGCCATACTTTGAGGCCATGAGTCCTGAACCCCATCGGGGTAAACCACTCCGGGGAAGTTTACTAGACCCTCACTTTAACAAAAAAAAAAAGAGAGAATAAAACAACAACAGCAACAACAACAACAAAACAAAACAGAACAAAACAAAAAAACAGAACAAAGCAGATCAGAACAGAGCAATGCAAGCAATACAGGACTTCAAAACAAGACAACAGGAAATCAACAGTGGCTACCATGTCTCTTGTTTTCTTTGTAATAATTGTCCATACCTTCACACATAATAAATTCAAACAAAACAAAATAATATACTGAAGTCCCGTAGTGCTTTCATTCTTCTGTTTTGATTGGTTTTATACTAGAGCCCCGCTTTGGTAGGAGACTCTCTTTCTGAGTAAGCAGACACGGTGAAGTTCACGCGAGCTATCTAAACGCCAGTGTCACCTTGAATGACAGCAATCACTGCTGTCTTCTCACCTTTTGTGCCTGGTTTGACTTAGTAAGGGAGGGACACGAGGAAACCTGACAGCGAACACTCTGTCACTGCTCCTTTATGTTGGTCAGGTTTGTTTTGGTTCTAACAAACAGAAACTCATTCAAAATAGTATCACTAGGGAGAAGTTCTGCAAGAAGATTTAGTGTAACCAAGCATCATAAAAAATTAAATCAAAGACCTGCAAAGACATCAAGAAGCAAAGTCAGCCTCTCTCTCCCTCTCTCTCCCTTCCTCCCTTGTCCCTCCCTCCCTCCCTTGCTTTCTCACTTTTGCAACTAAGAAAAAAAATGAATGTTAAAATGGTTTTTGAAGCACATACCTACCTACGGTCATGAAGATGGGATAATTTTCTGAGAATGGCTTTTGTTTTTGTTTGGTTTTGTTTTTGTGTTTTACCAAGGTCATCAGACATCAAAACGAGCCCTCCGCTTGCATGTGTACCTCATACTGCGCAGCACTGATTCTGGTGAAGCACTGGCACCTGGCCCCCTCCGATCTACCATCAGCAGTGAGCATTCAAGTGTGCCAGGAGCCAAGCCAGCAGCAAATGACCACATCTTTTTCTACCTGTTATACTTTGGGTCAAAAATGATACCCAAAAGACTCTTGTTAAAGATGGGACTTTTGGAAGGTAATTGAATCATGAGAGCCTGACTTGTGCTGTTAGGCACTGGAGCCTGGTCAGAGGAAGAAGGTCATGGTGGCCTTAGCCAGAAGGGTATGTACCATCCCAGCCCCTTCTCTCTTCTCTCCTGCTCTCTGCTTCCTGGCTGCCATGAGCTGAGCAGCTTTGCCCCACCACAGCTTCCGCCATGAAGTCTCTGCCTTGGAGCCAGCAGAACATGGACTGACACCTCTGAAACTTGAGCCAAAATAAACCTTTTCTCTTTTAAACTATGTATGTCAGTTATTTCATCCCACTAATGGAAAAGTGGCTAATATACCACTCTAAAAAATATTTTCCGTTCAATCAAACTAGAAAAACATATAGCACTGACTGAGCCAATGAGGGGCCTTAAATCTCTTAAGGAAGGAAATTAAAAAGAACAAAGAGAAGATTTTCTCTCTCCACACTGAACTTGGCACGTTGCTACTAGCCTTCTAGATCAAAAGAGGAACTGGAATCAAATTCAGTTAGGAATAATAACAATTCATTTCTAAAATCACAGCCAGGCTGATTAAATCACATAGAATTCATGTAACTCCTTTGCCCTCTTAAAAATAAACTTGTTCCTGTCATAAGCTAATTTAATGAAAGGTCTTTGCTCACATTAGAAGTTATTTATATGCTTATTTTACATGTGTCAATAAAGTATACATGTAATATAAAATAGCTAGCAAATGTTAAAAGCTGATTACCCATTATATTTAAAAAGAGAGCTCTGGAAGTCAGATTCCACTTTAATGTAAAGACTTCACTTGGTTCCTTTTCTTATTTTCCAACCATACATTCTTGCTCTCAGCTATTATTTTTAGGGACAGTTGAGCTGAAACTTGTAAGGACTATGACTTGGTATTTTAAGGGACTTTTCCTTTGAAGAGGTCAAAGTAAAGGAATTAAATGCTTTTACTCACTTATATGAAGCTAGGCAGTAAAGGAAAAATACCCGCTGATGTATCAAGAAATTCAAGACCTGGAGCTGAAACTGTGTACCAGTGTAGGAAACCAAATTCTGTTTTATTGATTATACCAGGTTTTTTCTATGAAGAAACCTTAAATCTTTCTAGAACACAATTGAATCTATGAACTAGTAAGTCAGATGAATATGAATTCTGAAATATTTCTGCCACAGGAAATAGTCCCCAATTATTCCTGCTCTGCCTACTACATCTTTCCAATCCTCTTCTTTTTTTTTAATTTTAAAGAGTATATAACAGAATAAAAGCAATCAAAACAAACCAGTGTAAGAGATACAGGACTTCAAAATATTATGAAATCAGCAGTAGTTACCATAATGCCCCTTGATGTCTTCAAAATAAATGCAGATAACTTCAGACATAGTAGAAATCAAATAGAACACAATAGAATAGAAACAATAAAAACAAAACAATGAATGTGATAAAAGACTTCAAAACAAGCCAATAGTAAATCCAAAATTGCTACCATAATATATCTTGCTATCCTTGAAATAGCTTCTCCTGCCGTGGGATTTAACATAATCCAACAAAACAAAAGAGAATAAAACCCAACCCAACAAAACAATGGAAACAACATAGGACCTCAAAACAAGACCATAGGGAATCAACAATGGTTGCGACCCTCAGAAGGATACCCCCCAGATGACACATTGCTTAGTGATATCCTCTGAAACTATGATCTGACCACTGGCCCTAGACCTGCAATGTTAGTGAAACCCCAAAGCACCACAGGCATCCAACTGCATTTCACCTCAATAGCCATCATCACAGCCTGTGTTTCTCCAGATAAGCCGGTCACTTGCAGGGAGGAGGAAGAGATCGTACTTCTTGTTTGCCAGCCCTCACGTTGGAAGGGGTTGGAGTCTGGCTGTTCCTACTCTGCTGGAGGCCCTTGCATGGCACCAGCTCCCAGACTGGGCTTGTTTGGTGCTGTGGCCGTTGGTCTCTGTAACCCCAGTTCACAAATGGCGCTGACTCATAGGGAGAGGCTTGGATCTAGTTGTTCCTGGTCCACTGGAGGCCCATGCACCACTTTCCAATCCTCTTCTATGAGCTTCCAAATGGAATTTGAACTTTCATATCCATTACCCTTGTGAATAACTTCAAAATGTAGACCCCATGGCAATGGGTGGAAATCATAGCACCCAGAATTTACATAATAAAGATAATTCATATAGTTAATGAAAACTACTATACTAAAATTTGCTGGCCTAAGTACCATTCTAACTGGGAGTTTATAAGTTGCTGTTTACTGATTACTAGACACTGATAAGATGTTAGAATTGTGAATAAGCCATAAAGACCTCCTTCTAGTTCCTTCCACCTTTACTTGAGAAGCCTCAGCATAACCACAGCTTGTCTGGGAGCTCCTGATTCTGTCTGCATCTCTCTCCCCACTACCTCCCCCAACCCGAGCTGCCACCAACTCCCCCAGAACCACTACAACGACCCTGTCTTGGGGCTCCTTGCCCTCCTCATTTCTCTTATTATCTGGATCTGGAATAATGCTGTATCATTACACTTGCTAAACTCTAGAGAATAGCTCACCTTCAACAGCAATGGATATTATTTCCTGCTTCATTAGTTCCCTGCATATCTTAAAAAAAAAAAAAAAAGAAAGAAAGAAGAAAAAAAACAAACCAGTCACTAAGAGCATTGTGTATCCCTGTTCCTTTTCCCCAGGAAGACTCCGCCGAGGGCTCTGGAGAGAAGCAAGGCCCTTCCCCAGACAGCCGCCGCTCGCTCACCCTCGCTGAGCGTGCGTTCCCATTAATCCCTGACGCTTCCCTCAGCCCATACAGGCCCACGGCAGGCTGTGGTGGCATTTTACTTTTCTTATTGAGCAGAAACCTTTGCCAGAAAGAGATCGCTGTATTTCCCTGTGTGTGGTGTTCAAAAAACTGTAATAACTGCTGCAACAAAAGCAGTGACTTAGTGGTTATTGTACATTTAACAAAAGCTAGGTAGCCAAGAAATATAAATATTCAAAACTGATTAAAATAAAAATAATCCCAGGTTGAAAATTTGTGCTTTTTAAAAATAAACTTTCATCTTTCTTCTATTCTTCAGGCATGACAGTTTGAATCTTAAATGTCCCCAAAGCGCCATGTATTAAAGGCTCAGTCTGCTCTGCGTGCCGTGAGGGGTGGCAGACCTTCAAGGAGGAAGCGGGGATGTGGTGGGGTTGGGGGATCCCTCAGAGGGTGCGCTGGGGACCCAGCCCTTCCCTTCTCCCTCCCTCCACTTCCCCACTGCCTCAGGTGCACAGCTCCGCCCGCCACCCCCCAGGATCCTCTACCACTCTGCAAACGACAGGGTCAGCCAGCAGGGGATGAAACTCGAGCCAAGCAAACCTTTCCTCCTTTCCAGGTGGTTTTCACAGACACTTCTTCATAGTGACGGAGTCTGACTTCTGTGTTAGACAGTCAGTTGTTAGGATTTCCTTTATCAACTATGTTATTTGCAAAGTTACAAAGAAGGATTACCAATTTTAAAAATTTATTTAATTAATCAAATAAATAGCTAATTTATATTATTTGCTACCTACAGTCATTTCATTGCCACATTGGAAAGGTGAAAAATAAATCATTCGTGCACATAGCTGCTTTTCTTAAGTCAGGTATTCGCAGCAGGAGCTCTTTCCAGATCTCCACCATTGCAAGGCTAAAAAAGTTAAATTGAAACTCAGCTGTTTAACCTTCATAAATGGAGTAACCTGCATCACTAACATTAAATGTTTGATTTAATTTACTTGCACAGGTAGCTCACCGAAAAGGCGTTTAACCTTAAAGTTAATGATATCTGATCTATTCCACAGTGTGGGCGCCTCCAATTGCTTTCTACTGCACTGCACAAACTAATATTAAGTTCTCATTTTAGTGATATCCGTGGGCAGGAGGGAGACATTATCCTCAATTATACCTGTGCAAGGCAACTGTCTCTGTCAGCTTGGTGTGCCGTGGGCAGGACCCGGTGCACAGCAGATGACCTCGAAAACCAGAGCAAAGGAGAAGGCGCTCAGACCCCTCAGACCCCGTCCTTGGAGATTTGCCACTTTCGGGATGAGCACGGTAGTGCATGTTCTTAAAGGAAGAAATTAACTACGAAAGTGCTAGAAACATCCATGAAGGACTTATCTTTATCCCGAAAAGGAAATGCCTTTCTATGCTAAAAACATACAAAGTGAGTGTGTGGTTCAGCACACACTTAGGATGTGCAAGGCCCTGGGTTCAATCCCAGGCACACACATGCTCACACACACATGCTCACACACACACATGTTCACATGCACACTTTCACATTCGGTCACGCACATGTTCACATGCACACATGCACATATGCACACACGCACATAGCCACACAATGCTCACATGTGCACGCTCACATGCACACACACACACGTACACACACATCCTCACGTGCACACACACATGCTCACAAACATGCTCACACGCACAGTCACACACACTCACACATACACACACGTGTACACAATCCTCACACACACACACGCTCACACGTACACAAACACACATGCACACACACGTTCACATGCACGTGCTCACACAAACATGCTCACACACGCACACACTCACACACCTTAGATGTCATACAAAAAAGTGAGAACAAAGTGTTTAAAAAGTGAATAAATGTAACTACATACATATCACACATTTTGGCCTGGCAAAGTTTACCAGATAAAGGCAAAACACATGGCAAACTAGAGGAGAAACAGCTGTGCCTTAAAAGGCTTATCTCCCATCTAGTGTATAAAGAGTTCAACAAACCAGTTTTGAAAGTCTAATGACACATTTGGAAAATGGCAAAGAATATGTTATTTAGTTATTTTGTGGTCTATGCTAAAGAACTCAATAATAGAAATAAATGCATCTCTCTTGCAATAATTCCCAAGTTCACTCATGCCAGGACAAGCCCAAAGGTACCAAAATACCAGCAAAATCCCTGCAGGGGACACGAAGGACCAACATTCTCATGCAGTGCTCATGAGCTGAAAATGTAAAACTGCTACAGAAGATAATCTGTCAGTATTTTAGCCAAACTATAAACCCTATATATTCAGAAACTTCATTTCTGGAAATGTAGGCTATAGGTCTTATACATATATGTATCCTATACATCTTAGAGAAATACATTACAGCATTTTTATAAGAAAAGTAAGCAATCCCAAATATTCACATACAGATTTGTTTAAAAAAATTAGATGAGAAAAATATTTAATCATTTTTAGGAAACTAAAAGTGTTTTGTTTTTTTTGAGGAATCTCCACACTGATTTCCACAGTGGTTGCACCAGTCTGCATTCCCAACAGAGGAGAAGGGTTCCTTTTTCCCCACAGCCCCCCAGCATTTGTTATTGCTTGATTTCTTGATAGTAGCCATTCTTTCTGAGGTAAGGTGGCATCTCAGTGTTGTTTTAATTTGCATCTCTCAAATGACCAACAGTGTTGAACATTTTTTCATGTATTTATTTTCTATTTGTATTTCTATATTTGAGAAATGTGTATTCATCTCAGATGCCCATCTTTGAATTGGTCTTTGAATTTGAGGTGTCTGACTCTTTTCAGTTCTTATAACTTCTAGATGTAAGTCCTTTGTCTGAGGGACAATTGACTGTCATGTTTTCCCACTCTGTGTGTTGTCTTCTCACCCTGCTGGTGTTTTCTTTCGTTGTGCGAAAGCCTTTTAATAAGGCGAGATCCCACTTGTTGATTCTTTGTAGTATTTCCTTGCGGTCAGGCTTTTGTTTATGAAGTCTCTACTTACACTTATGTCTTCGAGATTATGTTACATATTTGATAAGAACTTAAACATTCTTGGGGTTTTTCTAACCTCGTTATGTTTGATTTTCATGAATTAATTTTTATATAAATTCTTGTTATTTTTGGAGGAAAATGTTCAGTCCTAATAGAATAAGGGAGCAATACAGTCTTCCCCAAGGTCAAACCCAGGGAAAAGGGACAGGCAGAGGGAGGCAAAGCCAAGCGCAGCTAAGGCAGATGGAAGATTGTTTCAGGACTGCTCAGGGGCTGGGGACGGAGGCTGTCCTCGAAGCTGAGAAGTTAAGTGTGAGCCTGAAGATGGCCAGAGTACAATCAGTTAGACTGCTTGGCCACTCGCAGAACATGAAGTTATCTCCAAGCCAACAGGACTGCAAGGAGTATGTTATCATAATTGGAAATGGGTGGATTTAAATGCCACCTGTAACAGCAATGCAGGACAAGCGGGGAGAGCATTCAGTGAAACATAACACGTTTAGCCCGACGAGAGAGATGACCCTGATTACAGTAAGAGCTCGGCCAGACAAATAATGCTCTGCATTTACATTTTTGTGATCCCAAAAAATTCCCCCTCTGGCAGAAAATCTTTTTCCTCATAAATTCAAACTGGGCACAGTATGTTCCTTCCGCACGCTCTTTTTCTCCCAGCTCGTGGTTTGACATTGCTTTCTTGTCATTAGCATCACCTTCAACAAATCATTTTCTTCTCTCGTCCAATTACACACCACATAAAAATGCCGGTCCTCGGTGTTTCTTATTTCAACACTGGACCTGAGGTGCCTGACGATAAATCACAGAAGCCGTCCATCGGTTTGCAAGACTTAGAGTTGATTTTCACTCGCTTTGCCTTCTTTTCATTTCAGGTTCCTGTGGGGATGGCCCCATAAACAGGGTGGCAGGGGAGCTCCTCCCCCTGAGACCCTCTCCCGTCCCTGACTCGGATTTACAGCACCGTTTTCCCGGGGAATTTTAGTGTGTCTTCTCTCCACTCAACAGTAAAAGAGACGAGACTGTCATAAACCCGCGTAGATGTCCTCCCACGGCGGGGAGGGCAAGTCCTTCCCTCCTGTCAGAATGTGGAGACTGTGGCGGCCCAGACTCTGCAGGTCAGGAGCTGCCACTGTGCCCGCTGTCCAGGCCAATGCAGAAGGACAGGAGCCACTGCGGGCCGGCGGGGGACAGCGCTCTTTCTTCACCCTTTCACCACCGCGGAGACTTGCTGGGTAGCTTGGGTCTCACCAACCCTGCGTAATGTGTGCTCAATCCACACCCTCTGCATGAAAGCGGCAGTGGCAGTACCGTGGTGGGATCCAAGCAGAAAATGAACAAATAAAGCACTTCGAGTTGTGTTTCAATGTGTGTTTTGTTTTAGTGCATATTTTCACAGCCTCCCTGGAGGTCACCAGCTCTTCATTTGGACCTCCCTTTGCCTTTGTCTTTGGTCTCCTTTTTAGGGATTTTAAATGCGTGGTTTGCAGCGCACACTTGTACATTTCCACAGAAACAAGGATTCACCTTGAAATATAAGATAATATTCTGACCAGAGGCTGAAACACCTCCGAGGCTGCAATCGGCACCGCTCAGGCCGTTACAGTCAGGCTTTCATAGGTGAATTTCGGAGCTCCCTCGGACTCACTGAAAACAGAGTGTCTGGAAGATGAAACGGCCCTCACCGCCAGGAGCCTCCTGCCTGTGTCTACTTTATCTTTGATCCCGTGTGCGTCTGTGTTACTTCCTCTAAGGAAAAAAGAGGTCCTCCCAATTCAGACTCCAGAAATTGTATTTTGTGTACCCAAAAATCTAAACTCCAAACATTTTCTTAAAATCTAAAATAAAAAACATTTATCAGTGGTAATAGTATGCCAATAACCCTAGATAATTTCAATTGCAAATGATTTGTATACTTTATTAATGAATTCTAATCCCATCGAGAATTGCTGGCTTAAATAATTTCTTTTTAATGTTAATTGCTATGTTGGGAATAGTAGTATCATTGATTTCAGAGAAAATATCCAAAGCCAGTGGACTAAGAGTTGAGGACAATATGCTTCTTACCTGCTTAGATGCTCCTGTATCCCTGACGTGCTGGGGTTTGACATGAGCCTCCTGCTCCCGGGATGCTCTGCTACTCTACCCGGCAGGCAGCAGTTATGCATGCCTATTGATTAGTGGAAGGTGGCCAGTCAGAGGCAGACACGCTGCAAATGCAAGGTACGCACCAGATTCCAGAGACTTACCATGGAAAGTAGAATGTAAATTATCTCATCAATAATTTTTACATAAATTATGTGTTTAAATGATAAATTTTGGCTATTTTGAGCTTAGAGAAATGTATTATTAAAATTAATTTCACTTATTCTTTCCTAATATGATTACATGAAAATCACAAATCACGTATTTGGTGTGCATTGTGTTTCTAATAGGAAGCACTGAGAAAGACATTGCAGGGGTGTCAGGGAAAGATTGGGGTTGTATCCTCCACACTGTGTTCCCAAGACTAACACAGGTTCTAAATACCCTGGTCCCCCGCATAAAATAGATGCATGATGAATGCTTAGCAAATAAACAAATGGGGGTGAATAAACAGTTTCTCAGCTATCAAGCACATTTTCTCCAAGGAAATAAAACTGTTTCATGAGTATAAACAGAGAAGTAACTTGAATGCTTGAAGCTCACCTGAAAGATACCAAGTTGGAAAGTAATTATGTTTAGAACAAAACTAGTGGTTTGAAGTTGCAACATCAAATCAAAGAAAAAAATATATTTATAAGGTGCAATGTCTATTATAAATATATATAGTTTATAAGGAAGGCAATAACATAATTAAAGATCAACATAATTTATGAAATTTGGAGCATTTATGATGACAGCAATTTATCTAGTCATGATTTAAATAAGTTAAAGCAAAATATGATTAACATGTTGATGAAATTTTTGTATCATATGTAAAGAAGAAAGGCTTAAAGGTGACATAATGATGATTACTGACTTCATAACAAAGCAGCTGTCAATATTAACTAGGCAAAGTTTGCCTTTGTTGGAACTCTAACTAGATTAAGATATCCATGAGTCTTACCAGATGTGGGAAACACATTGAAAATGATATTTGTCATGAAGGAGAAATTCTAAATGCTGGAAAGCAAATTAAACAATTTGGAAAATCTGCAAAAATCTAATAGGGAGAAATTTCTAATAAGTTTTCATTGTGAAATATATAATAATATATGCCAGGCACTGCCCTAAGCAATCTACATAAATTAACTCAGTCCACCCAAGAACTCTTTGATGTAAGGGCTATGTTTATATCCATTTTACAGATAAGAAAATGGAGATTAGAGACCGACTGACATGCCTGAGGTTACCTAGCTGGCAAGTGGCGCAGCCCAAACTGAAACCTAGGCCATCCTGCCTAATCACTCTGCAATGAGTTTTTGAGAAGCTGTCATGTGATAGGTAATTTACATAATTTACTCATTAATTTTACATAATCCTATATATTGCATGATTGCTACCAAGGTAATCAGTTAGATCAGGGCTCAGGGAGATTAACTCACTTATCCAAAATGATGCATTCATGTTAGTACCAAGACTTGAATCCAGATCCCTCTGACTCCAAACTCTCTTCCATGACTTATTACCACCAAGTCTAGCACACGAAACAGAGTCTCCAAGTGACTCTGAACAAAATGTCATAAGCAAACACATCTGTTAGCCCGGTGAATTAGTCAAATTATTTAGATGATTTGAAGCACCTTCTCTTAAAAATATTTTTTATTTTGTTATGACTCTTAAGCACTATTTAACTTAGTGAAAACCAGGCTTTTTTCGTTAGATTTTTATACTCCTGTGAAGTGTCACAGAGCTAGGTTACTATTCTTATTTTCTGTGTTTAATATTCTTATGTCCAAAACTTGCCACAACTGCTGAAGCATACAATGGTGTACACAAAGCTAAGAACCAAGGGGCTTCAGCACCCTGGAAAGCTCCACTGATTTAAAGTCTGGTCTCTCACAAAGGATTGCTGGATTTGGCAGACTGCATTTGCAAACTGCAGAAGCTCTCCTCCCAAACAAAGGAAATTTGCTATGCTCCTTACAACCTGAACCAAAATACACAATAACTCCCAAAATGAACAGTTAAATAAGGAGACACATAGTCACCTCATTTTCCTTTCTTTAAGAAATCAAGAGAGGAAAGTGAAGGTCGGTAGTGCTAACTGTGCTGCAGAATTAGAATGCAGGAAAGTTAGAAATGGAAAGTTATGCTTCCCCTAGTAACTATAACTTGGCACATTCTATATAAGGGCATAAATATCACAGCAAATACAGTACATAAAATACTATCATGTATGCAAGGAACGAGTAACGACAGCAGGGAGGATCATAATTTTGACTTTCCTGACTTTTATGAGTTTAAATTCTCAACCACAATGTTGCATTAATACATACAAGTTTCTTAACCAATCTTGACTTAATTTTGTGTCTCTCTATGCAGTTCTCTGGATCTTCTTGTCACTATGTGGCTAAAACCTTTGAACACTGACCTTCCAAATTTGATTCTAGTCCAAGTCTGGATTTTTGAGGGGAATAAATGGAGAGGCATGAGTATTCTATCTTGTACCTCATTAAACAAGGGAAGGAAAGTAAAAGCAAAGCTTTCAGCTGGGCATGATTGCTAAACACTGGAGGAATTCAGAAACTGCTAAATAAAACAAGTCACGCATGGGGCCAGAAAAAAACCTGAAGCAATCATTTAAACCTGCTTGCTGCTGTTTTTTATTTAACACTGAGGGGTGTTTACAATACTGCGATTGCCAGAGAAAGGTTAATCCTGATGGGTGAGAGAATAGCAGCATAGGAGTCTGTTTCACACCAGCTCTTTGCAACGAATATTTTAGGAACCATTCTGAAGCCATGTCAGCAGTGCAACCATCAAATGAAACAGAAAAGAAAGCAAGTATTGCCCCCAAGAATGAATTCTGATTTAGAGCAAAGACAGAGCCATTTTCACTGCCCTCTGCTGCAGCGACGGTTGGATGGAAACCCGCATTCATCACAGTAAAGTGCTCTTCCCGAGCACCCATATTCTCAGCTCACCATCCTGTTTGTGAGCTTTAGAGGCAGGGAGAGTTGAAAACCTCCACTTGCTCACCTTCCAGCTTTCATTTAGCTTCTCTTCTCCCGCGAGCTCCAAACTACAGTAGCAATTCTCTCTCTGGAGAGCATTACTTCGCCCCTGCACTGAGCTATGTCAGAAACTGTTCAGTATTCTAAGCAGCTGCACCAGGACGCACATCCCTCGCCGATCTCCTTCCCTGGAAAGCATCCATATTGATCTCTCCAAAACCGCGCGGCCAAATGGAAATAATGGTAAAGGCATTCTATGGGGGAAATGCAGACTTGTACCATCCCCTTCACTTCCCCCTTCTTTCTCAAATATCTGTGCAGACAGAGCAATATCAGGGACTCAACAATGGTTTCTCCCTTCTTTCTTCCTTGAGGCTGTGAATAGCAGCAATTCATGATTCTGCCTTTAGAACTTCAGGGCCAGAGGTCAATTGGAGTCACTGTTTCAACTTTTCCTTTGAAAGAACCACTGCCCAGCCCATAAATGAAAAGCAATTTTCCCTTACTAATATTCAGGGTTACTCTGATTGCTTCGAACAGTTACTTAGTATCTAAATTTGTTTGGGTAGAATTTTTCTGCCTAATTAACATTGTTCTTTTTTTTATTTTAAAGATAGTAAAATCCAACAAAACAAAACAGAACAAAGCCAATCCAAACAAAGCAGCAAAATTGGTACAGAACTTTAAAACAGGATTCTAGGAAAACAACAATAGCTACCATGGTATATCTTATCTTCACAATAATTGTCCATTCCATCAGGCATAGCAAAATGAAAACAAAAACAAAACAGAATATAACCACTCTAAACAGAATATTGAATAAGGCAAAACAGTTACTCAGATCAAAGCAAAACAGTGAGAACAATACTGGATTTCAAAGACAAGACAGAAGGAAATCCTCCATATTTGCTATATTGCATACTGTCATCCTCCCAAGAGAGGCTCAGACCACTGGCCCCAGGCCTGTAAAATCAACCAAAGAATACAAGCATTTAGTTGCTTTATGTACCTTAGTTACTATCACCTCAGCCTGTTCTCTGAACCAGTGGGTTGCTTACAGGGAGGGGGTTTGATTCTCAGCCCATGCACCAGTAGGCTCGTGGGAGGCGCTATCAGACTTTTCTCTTCCTGGATCCTGCATGCCTTGCGCAGCTTACCAGAAAGGCTGGCTGGTTAGCTTCTTGTTGGGTCCTCCCAGTCTCAGCAAGGCTGATTCTCAGGGGACGCTGATTTTTCCCTTTCTGGAATCCGTGCGGCTTGTGCAGCTTACCAGTAACATTGCTCATGATTGTGGACTCTCTTCTGTAAAACTAAGAGGCTGGTTGTTTGAAAAGGTGTGGAAATTAGGACCAGGCATGTTTAACATAACAGTTCACCCCGATGGTTATTTACATTGAAAGCGAATGTACTTTTTGATACAGTGACATTTCACGATTTGATATATTTATGAGGCGGTGGCACCATGGTATTTGAGGAAGCCGCAGGAGCTGTTTCCTTCTGCCACCCTCCTCCTCCAAAGCAGGTCAAATCACAGACCAACGCTCCGACCTTCTCCTGAAGCAGGTCGTAGGAGCCTCTTTCCCAAGGTGCCAGCCCTGCACAGGGAGAGAAAGAAACACCCTTCTCTCTGAAGACACTGGAGCACAAAAGAATCTGAACAAACGGTGCACATTGAGTTTCCCCTGGTTTTTACCACTGGGTCATACTCTTCGTTCAGTTACATTTCTCCAAACTATCCAGTCTTTCTCAAGCCTCTCATAAACATGCACACCCGTTTCTCCAGGTCTTCACTGTGAAGTCCACCAAGTCACAAAGTGGTCTGCAGTTCTGGGGTTCCCACCCAGGGCAAGCGCCCCACACTGGCCTACACCTCTGGCCTTCACCTACAGCCCGCGCTCAGCTAGGACGGGTGCTCCTCCCCTGCTCGCCTGTCTGCCAGGTTTCCTTTCAGAAGTTGAAGCTGCTATGGGCATCTGACAGATGCCTGGGAACCAGATCTGACTCTCACATCTCTGCCGTGGGGATTGGATGAGCGAAACAGTAAAGAGACCTCTTCTTCCCAAATTCAGGCTACCGGAAGATTACTGTAAAAATTAATTGCTGCCAGGGAAGGATATGAAGAGGTTGACCAATGGGTACTAAGTTATAGTCAGAGAGAAGCCAGAGGTTCTGGGGTGCTATTGGACAATAAAGGTGGCTGAAGGTAACACTGATATACTGCATCTTTCTAAAAACTAAAAGAAAAGGTTTTGGATGTTTTCACCATAAAGTAAAGATAAACGTTTGAAGAAAAAAATGTTTAAACTGAATATCACATGATATATACATATACCAAAATATTGTATGTACCCAGTTAATATATTTTCATGCTCCGATGTTTCAGTTAAAATTTTCAGTAAAATTTCATTTTAAAAATGATAGTGCCAAAGGTCACTTTTTGCCAGGCATGGTGGCACATGCCCATAATCCCAGCACTCTGGAGGCTGAGGCAGGAGGATTTCTGTGATGTTGAAGTCAGTCTAGGGTTCATAGTGAGTTCAAAATCAGCCTGAACTGCATAGTGAAATCCTGTCTCAAAAATGAAAAAAAGAAGAGAAAGAGAGAGAGAGAGAGAGAAAGTGAGAGAGAAAGAAAGAGAGAGAGAGAGAAAAGAGGAAAGAAAGAAAGAGAGAGAGAAACAGAGAGAGAGAGAGAGAGAGATTTGGTGTGTTTGGATTGCAGCTGTGGCTGAGAAACTAGGTGAGTTGGGGAACCACCAGTCCTGGTCCTCTCTCTCCCAGGACAGCTGTTGCTTGCATGTCATCTTGTTTTGTGCTCTGAGAGCCCGGCTTCATTGACCCCTTGCTGGTCAGGTGGTCGCTGGGCCTGTGCAGGGGTCTGGCGGAGAGGCCGGAGTCCCTGCAATGTAGCCAAACAGAAATGCAGGTTGCAGCCCATTTGTAGCTAATGTGCCAACAGTCACCAGCTCTAAGGAAAAGCTGTGTCTCTCTTTCAGCTGTATTTGAGAGTGGTTCTGGATCTCAGAGGGGGGCTACATCTTTCTGTGCCCCTTGAAGTCATCTCTAGCATCGATAGGTCACAAAAGGCTCACCATTTTGGTATTAAGTCACTTGCTAGTACCTTTGGTTTGAGGTGGGGGAGAAGTGGGAAGGGAAAGGGAGAGAGGAGAGGAGAGGAGAGGAGAGGAGAGAAGAGGAGGAAGAAAGGAAGAAAGGAGAAGAAGGAGAATGAAAGACAGACAGAGACAGAGGCATAGTACTGGCAAGAATGTAGGAATATTTTGTTTTTCTAGGCTGAAATCTGATAAAATATTTGAAACCATTTTTCCTATTGTCTAAAGTTGGCCAAATTGGAGGCTGATACTCAGAGTTTGAGGACTTTTTTCTAAAGTCCTTCTCTCTTAAGCTAAGATGGAACTATATACTCAGAGAAAAAGAAAATGTCTGAAGTCTTTGTGGATGGATTTATTACACATTCCAAAGACACACGATTCTAAGTCTACAATACAGCAATCTTTTGATTTCCACAGTAGTTAGCAATCTCCTCCTGATGTAAAGGAACAGATTGGATACACTGCAGAGCAGGGCGGGTCATGCACTTAATGCTATTCAGGTTGTGTCCCTGTGCTTGAAGAATTAGAAACAACTGTCCTTTCTAACAGGTCTCTGCAAAACAATTCAAAGCCCATCTGTCTTCACCAACCCCCAGCCCTCACCTATTCATCTTAAAATGCTTTTAGATATTGTCACATGTCGGGACACTGGAGATACACCTATACCTCACTTAAGAAGAGGAAAACACTTAAATAGCCATCACCTCAGACCTCTGATAATAAGAAAATATGCCTCCAAAATCCCTCTTGGAAAAAAATTTCTTTCTATGTGTCTCTGAGCTACAAGTCTTCCCTGTCTTCTTTCGAATCTTAAGGGGAAGGGAAAGAAGTTACATAGAAACTAACTGAGCAAACAAAAAATATTAAACTTGTTTTTACAAATATTAGTGAAAGTTTTAGTAATGAACAAGTAACTTTAACTGATTCTATCTTCCAGAAATGTAATTTAGAACTATATTTTCAGGAACTAAGTTTTGTATATTATTGTACCTGACACATGGCTAAAATTCAAGAACGAAAATTGTAACACACAATTTGTATCACTGTGTACATTTATGTATTTGTGTATGTGTGTGTTCTTTGTATGTGTGTGATATTTCACTACCTCTGAATGATATTTTGAAATTAAGGTATAAAATCCCCCAAAAAATTCTATTCAAATTGACTTAGAAATTAATGAGTCGGAAAAGTGAAACTGTTTCTTTGGATCTTCATTTTCCTATGAAGGATCCCCTGTAATGTGAAACTTGCATAAACGATTGAATAAATGTGTATGTTTTTTCCCGCTAAGCTGCCCACATCAGATGACCTTCCATACCCAGCCAGGACCATAAAAGGTGGTGGCCATCTTTTTCTCCACTGTAATACTCAAGACTATTTTCAAAGCCAATTTTATTATTAAAAACATTGTCAATGTCTCCCTACAAAAAAGCAATGACAAAAAAATCAACAAAAAACAAAGCACCTGACTAAAGTAACTGGTATATTATCCAAATGACAAATTAACAAAATCATACTCCTATATTTCATATTTTTAAGATGTTTTCACATAATATTGCTAGATCTTACATGTGTGTAAAACCATCTCCTTAGCACCATATTCATTGTCTATCTTCATTATTAGAACCTTCCTAGGCATGTCCTTTCTGGATAGGGTCCATTGTGATTACCATTTTACGTATAACAAAACTGAGGCAAAGAGTATTATAAAGATATTAAGTGTTGATACTAAGATTTCAAACACAGACATGTACAATAAGCCACTGTAATACATATATATTTCACATTTGCAATTTCACTTGATTTTGATCTTTCCTATGTTCTTAGAAAACAGTGAAGAGGGCAATTCTTGCTTCTGCTTGAGAAGAAAGAGAAAGAAAGGGAAAGACTTATTCAAGGTCATCCCACTGGTGTGATGAGGACTAATACCTACGTACACAACTCCTGGCTCTTAACGCCTCCCTACGCCTCAGCTACGCATGATTTAAGTGTCCTTTAACTATAAATTAACATCTTAAAGTATTCAATTTCATGTGTAACTAAAAAAGGTAAATTAAAACAAGCTGCTGGGGTAGTAGGGGGTAACTCAGTGGCAGAATGTTTACCTAACATCAATGCAGTCTTCAGTTTGATCTCCAGACCCCCACTCACACAAGTAAAACAAGTTATCAAATTAACAGTGATCTCCAAATGATACTAATAATATTCAGTGTTCAGGTAGTACAGTAAAATTGGTGGTCCCAAGTTGCAACATAGTGATAAGTGAAATAAGTCAAACATCATATTGAAAGAGTAATTAGGATCCAAAATGTACAATAGATATTGTGAAAGTGAAAAGGGAGGAAACTGCTCAGAATGAAAGAACAACTGGGATGAGGGAAAAGAGAAAAGAAAGAAGAGAAAAGATAGGTAATTGTACTACTAATTTTTGTTATTTCATCAAAAGGAACAGTTTGTGCTTTCATTGTTTGATCATTTTTTAAGCCTATATCTTGTAATCTAAGCAACTACTTTGAAGATAACAGTACACAATATATTAACCACTGTTAATCTCGTTATATTGTTTTGATATTCTCTATCATCATTTTTGTTCTTTTTTCATTTTAAAATTAAAAAGATACAATTGGTGATCCCCTTTACTGCCAGCATAAAAGGTCAACTGGTTCAAGTTTTCTATGAAAGTGTTTGAATACATAGAAAGAACTTTAAAATATTGACACCAGCAAATTCATTTCTAGTAATCTCACATGTTAATATCATCTGAGACATAGATCGAGATTTATTTACAAACTTTTCTATCTCAGTAGGATTTTGAAATGTGAACAAAAGCCTCAAACACACTGAATAGTCAACATTTGGAAAGTAGATAAATTATGGAATAAGCTATTCTATAGGATGGTGTACAGCCAATAAAAATGATGCTTTTTAAGATTTTTAATCACTCAAATTTGTGATTCAAAACTGCATAAAATTGTGTAATATACGTTATCAGTATAGTGCATTGTTGTAGTTTGAATTTTAGGTGTCCCCAAAAGCTCACAGGCTAAATGCTCAGTCCCTGGTTGACAGCCCTGTTAGAAACTGGTGGAACTTTTAAGAGCTGAGGTCTGCAGAAGGGAAGTGAGTTCACTGGGCACATGCTGTGGAGGGTCTGACGGCTCCCGGACCCTGCCATCTCTGCTTCCTGGTCTCCATGGCGTGAGCAGCTCTGCTTCTCCAAGTCCTCCCACCGCAGTGCTCTGCCTCACCACAGACCTCAGAGCACTAGAGTGAGCTGATCACAGGCTGAAACCTCCAAAACCAAAAGCTAAAAGAAACATTCTCTTCTTTAAGTGGATGATCTCTGGTATTTTTTACACAGTGAGAGAAAGCAAGCTAACACACACATGACTGAAAATGCACACACACAAATACATAAGCATACACACAAGCATGCACAGAAAGGCAATATACCCAAGTATGAAAAATGTTTCTTGACAGGTCTTTAAGCATTATCTTCTCTCTATAATTTTTATTGTGTTAGTCAACTTTCTATCACTATGAAAATATCTCTGAGATAATCAGCTACAGTACTAAGAAGGAAAGGCTTGTTTTGGCTCACAGTTTTAGAGGAGTCAGTCCATGGTCAGTGACCCCCATTGTGCTGGGGCTCTGACAGTACATTACTACATCATGGTAGGGGAATGAGGGCAGAAAGTCTGTTCACACATGGCACATGGCAGCAAAAAACAGAAGAGGAGGAGGGCCCCAATGT
Organism: Dasyprocta punctata; assembly: GCA_004363535.1. Classification (NCBI taxonomy): domain Eukaryota; kingdom Metazoa; phylum Chordata; class Mammalia; order Rodentia; family Dasyproctidae; genus Dasyprocta; species Dasyprocta punctata. The sequence continues at coordinate 39,692 of RJWM01013428.1, forward strand.
CCCCTCCAAGAACACAGCCTCAATGAAGCCCTAAATACCCACAGTGAGCACAATGTCCTCAAGGTTCCACCACCCTCCAGTAATGCTACATTGGGGACCAAGCCCTTATCATATGGGCCGATGGGGTACATTTCAGACCAGAATATAGTTTCTATTTATTCCAATACATAGATACGTATTTTCACCTTACTATTTAAAAGAAAAACTTTCTTTTAAATTAAAAAATTGAGAAGCTTTTTATAAAATCATATATAATTTGGATTATATACTTCTTAAATTCTTGCTGATAGGTCCAAAATCAGGCTAACTATAGTCTTTTGTAACTCTTACAGAAAGAAAAATTATTTCATTTAGTATTTCAAAGAACAGTTAGCCACATTTACAGATTGTTTGTTTGTCAGTATTTCAAAAATAGTTTAAAAGAATTTATGCTTGCCCAAAAAAGTGAGGATTTCATTGCAGGATTGTTTAATTGACTGTGGTTGTTTTCTTCCTATTTCACATCCTGTTTCCCTCATTAACATAAACCTCAGACTGTTGTATTCTTGTTGCAAATCTAAATTCAAAATAGCTAAGAAAAACCACCTAATATTAGTATTAAGAACATATCAATAAGCAGGGCGTGGTGGCACACGCCTTTAATCCCAGCACTCAGGAGGCTGAGGTAGGAGAAGTGTTGTGAGCTCAAGGCTGGCTTGGGCTACAACGTGAGCGCAAGGCCAGCCTAAGCTACATAGTGCGACCCTGCCTCAAAAAACCAGGGCCGGGAGTTTGGCTCAGCAGCTTAAGCGCCTGCTCTTCGATCCCCGGTGCCGGACATAAAAAAAAAAAAAAAAAAAAACATATCAATAATTACTCTTAAAATTTCTTCATCCTATGGGTAGTATCATGTTTTCCACCTATATACTTAGTGTTGAGTGGAGGAAGCCCTGAGGCCCCTCACTCACCAGGGGTTGGTGCCAGATGCGTTGGCCTGGGGAGTGTCCTGTCTGGTCTCAGTCTTGGTCCCCCATGCATTGGCCTGGGAAGTGTCCCATCTGGTCTCAGTCTTGGTCCCCCGTGCGTTGGCCTGGGGGGTGTCCCGTCTGGTCTGTCTTGGTCCCCTGCGCATTGGCCGGGGAGTGTCCCGTCGGGTCCATCTTGATGGTCCCCTGGGTGGGTGACAAGTGCAGGAGGGCACCTCAGCAGCAGCTTGCTCAGGTGGGATTGTCAGGGTTGTTAGTTCAGACTTTCTTTCAAGTGAAAAGAAATGCAAGAATCTGAAGACTGACACCAAGAGGCCCCTCCTGTGACTGGACAGCTGTGTCCGCAGCTGGACAGCTGTGCCCTTGACTCACCGGCGATGTCCGTGACTGAACAGCTGTGTCCTTGCTGGGGATATGACGGTCCTCGCGGAACCCAGGTCCATTTGAAGGACATGTGGGACGTGCAGCCCCGGGAAAGCACTGGTACAGGAGTGCAGAAACACAGACGCCGTACAGGGCAGAAGCACTGCGTGGCGAGCTCTTCCGACAGGACAGGAGGAAGCAGAGGAAACACAGGCGGGGAGGGAGGCTTGGAGTGAAGGGCGATGACTTCCCCAGCCCTCTGTGATGTGCAGCTCTCCACGTGAGAAGGGCGACAGCTGTAGCTGCAGCCTCAGGAAAGCCTTGGGGCCGGGGAGCGAGTGTCGGTGAGGGGCGGCTAAAGCCCAGCTGCGGCAGGAGAAGCCGCTGGGCACATCTGTGCCTCCTGTCCACGTCACTCCTTCCACCGCTGAAGGCTCTGTTTTAACAGAAACTCAAGATACTGCCCTGGACATCATCCTAGATGAAGCGTTTTCAGAATAACTAGTCACGAGCCTTTTTAAAGCACTTTTAGGTCAAATAACCAGCTGGATAGCTTACAGTCAGCTCGCTGTTCTATTAGCTTTGCGGACCCCACATCTATTCCCAGTTACAGCACAATCATTAGCAGACCCAAATCATTCAGCACCAGACATAAATTAAATTCCTTTGTTTGGGTTTTTTTGCTTTTTGTTTTTTTGACACAAGATCTCACTCTAGCCCGTGCTGGCCTTCAACTTGTGGTGTTGTCCAGACTGCCCGTGACGTCATAATGCTACTGCCTCAACCTCCTGAGCACAAGGATGACACAAGAATTAATTTTTTAAAACCTGGTTTAAATCAGGAGTGGTGGCCAACATTTAATCCCAGCTACTTGGGAGGCTGAAGTGGAAGTTCAGAACTACCCGGGCAACTCAGCAGCAGCTTGCTCAGGTGGAATTGTCAGGGTTGTTAGTTCAGACTTAGTGAGACCCTGTCCCCAAAATAAATCAGTAAATAAATAAGTAAGGTGGGAGTGTAGCTCAGTAGGAAAGCATCCCTGGGTTTGATCCCCAGTATCACAAAAAGAAGAAGGAGGAGGAGGAGGAGGAGAAGGAGAAGAAGAGGGGGAGGAGGAGGAGAAGAGGAGGAGGAGGAGGAGGAAGAGGAAGAGGAAGAAGAAGGAGAACTTTAAATGATTCTTAAAATAAATAAATAAATTTTAGCTTAAGTAAAATATTTTGAAAGTTACTATTTAGAAATAATTGAGAAATTTGCAGTCATGAGAGTCAAAGCTTAAGGTTTTCAATATTTCTAATCGGAAAATTCCAAATGTGTTTACAGAATGCACAATGTCAGCAGAACTTCAAGATTAACTTGAAGTTTCTTTAGATTATTTTCACTCTAAGTATCATGATAAGTTTCAGCTATCAGCAGCAGATGTGACCATTACAGTTTCTCATCCATCCAGCAAACGCCCTGGAAAATGATCACTGTAAACTCCTTAACACCAAAGCATCTACTTTCCACACTCACACAGTGATGGAAAATATATTATTACAGCTCATGGTCATGGGCTTCAAATTGCCACAAGAAATCACATAGGTACACATACTCTAAATACGTATGCAGGGGCAGAAAATGTCCAGTAATTCTGACTCACTGAGAAAACTCTAGATGATGTCTTGAAACGCATTTCAATTTCAGAATATTTCATGGGGCAAGTTTGAGACAAGATGCCATAACCCTTCTATATATAAAGAACAGTTGTTTTGTGAAGTTTTTATACCAGCTGTTTGGAAAGAAAGAAGAAGAGAAGCTTTGAACAAAGCCAGGCACTTAATTCACTCCCCTCATGAATTCTTTGCTACCTTCTGGGCCTTAAACATAGAAGTCGGGCGGTGATGGTGATTACTTTGGATAGCATGGCACAGAGGGAGCTGAGTACAATTCCACACTTCAAGGCGGCGGAGCCGGTGTCACTCTGGACGACCGTCAGGGGTTCCCTCGCGCTCAGGGAGGCTCTGGAGCTGATCCGCAGGAGGCAGTGCCCGGATGGCTGATGCCACCGCACGCGTGTGCCACGGAGATTAAGAAAAGGAGAGAAGGTTGAACCGTGAGCTGCATTTCCTTTTGAGAAGGTTTCAGAATGAGAGTGTGATTTTACAAGCATTATTAAAAGAATTTTTTAAATATGAGAAGTATTTAAATAGCTGTTGAACTTTGTAAAAACAATAATAAACTGGTAAGATGGTTTTCTTCTGGCTTACAAAGCAACCCTGCTGTGGGATCCACCGTGGACCAAAAATCTCCTTGTATGGCAGAGCGTGTGAACTTTGTTTACTTTTATCTTTTGACTACTACAGGATCTGAGCGAAAGCTGGGCTCCTTCCCTGAGCGCCGTCCGCCTGAAAGTCAGGCTCCAGTTCTCTGGAGCAACACAAACGGACGCACCGCGCGGGAGCACACACACTGCACGCTACAGCACCAAGCCGTTCGTTTATGAAACACTGACAGGAATCAACTGTGGATCTGGGAATAAGACACAGGCGGGGGGGGGGGGCGATCACGTGCTTAGCATGAGCAAGGGGTCCCCTCCCACCCCCCCACTACCCAAAAAAAAAGAAGAAGGAAAGAATCAAAAGCCGAAGGATCAGAACCTAGACAAAGCACAACCTAGTGTTGGGGACTGGCTTGTGATTGCACACTTCAGGCCCAGAGAAACATCACTGAAAGGGTGAAAAGTACAGGCATCCACACTACTCCTGGAAAGACCAGTATCTCATGAAAAATAGAGGGAAACGACAGATGATATTATGGGTATGCTTCTACAGAGCACAAATGCAAGTTAAGGAAATGAATTTAATTAAGCCACCTTCTTCCAAAACAAACGAGGGAACAGCTGTTGGGAACCTGCTCACACTGCCACCTGCTCCGTGCGAGAGGACGCGGGGCAGTCTCTGAGATGTGCCAAGGCACACTTCCTAACCGTTAGAGATGTGCTGTTGGTATTGTTTTGCTTAGTTTTGAATAGATTTTGCCTCATGTCTTCCATTTCTGTGTAACCAAATAGTGAGAAATACTAATGTAGACCACTTTTCTTCAGCCTTTCCTGCCTCTGTTCTTTCTCAGGACAGAGCTGGTTTAACCAGGGTCAAATTTTAATTTTAGTCCCAAAACATATTTGTAAATTCCGTAGGAGAAAATAAGAGAGATCATATTCTCGAAAGTCAAGATTTTAATCAGCAAAATTCAGGTTTTTGGAGAAAGATACCACTTCTCTGTGAAATGAGCAACAAAACAATCATCCTCCTCAATCCACCCAGTGTGGTCATTTTACTTTCGTTAACTACACGTCTTCCTCACTGAGCACATGTGATGTATGTTAGAGAAGTAAACTGGGAGCCAAAATTTGTTGTACTCTAAAATCAAATCTGCCACTGGTAAGCACCTTAATCAAGCCACTTAATTGTTCTGAGCCTTACTGTTCTCATACTAAGGTGTAACCACGGGTAAGGAAGGTCTAAGGCCATTTCCAGTTCTCAAATCCCATGTAGTGTGTGTGAGATAGCTGCTATACCAAATTCAGTGAAAAGCATTGGTGAAATTCCATCAAAGAGCCTAAAATAGAGCCAGGAGTTTGGTTCAGTGGCTTAAGCACCTGGCTGGCGGGTGCAAGGTTGTGAGTTTGAGCACTGGTACCACAAAAAAAAAAAAAAAAAAGAGAGAGAGCCTAAAATATAATTCTAAAATCTGAACAAATTTATAGAAATGTAACTAAAAATACAAAGCATGACCTGATCTTGGTTTCTAGATATTTTACCCAATAAAAGGAACAAGTGTGCTTGGAAAAGTGACCAGTTCCAGGGCTGTAGCATGGAAGCTTATAAGGAGCTCAGGCAATTTTGTTGAGTCAGGAGGAACGTACCCCCGAATTACAGAGACATGCCACAAGGCATAAAGGTCAGTTTGAAGTAGCTTCCACTTACCAAAACTGGAAAAATTTGGACATCAAAATTAACAATAGAGTAGGGCAAAGGGAGATGGGGGGCTAAGAATGATCAAAGTATGCTATGTGCATGTACGAATGAGCCAAAATAAGACCCATAAACCCATATAACTGATATGAACTAATAAAAAAGTGGAAAACAATATCCAAGCAAGAAAAAGAAAAACTTTAACAATAAAAGTAATGGCAACAATGAATTATAAGCGTATCTGAGTTCATACTAAATAGATAAGTAAATAAAACGTAAAAGCCCTTCTTTGCAGTGGAATAATAGATTCTCCTAGCTGCCACCTTTGCTTTGAAACTTTATTCCTTGATATCACGAGACCACAAACTCGGCACATCTGATATCGAACGTCTTGGGAGTAACATTCCCCATCCAACCTGAACTCAAGGGGATAGAATTCAAGGTTCCCCTGGGAAAGTTTAAATGCCATAACCTGATGACTCTCAATTCCCATGATAAACATTCTGGTGACCTACGGACATAAAGATATCACAGACAAAGCTGTTGTCCCAATGGCCATGTAAGAAGTTTAGGTGTAGTCAGCCCTCCGTGTGAACACTGGCAGGCCAGGTCTGTGGCCTCAGGTAGCCCAAAGCCTCCCAGGATCAGGTGCAGCTCTGAAGGAAATGACTCACTTTACCTTCGATGTGTTTATCTGAGGGAGGACCAGGAAAGGGGCTCAAAGGATGGAACAAGCTCAGTGTTCTTATTTTCATTATCATTGCTGCTGCTAGGGCCCCTGCACAGCGAAGGTTTCTCTAGGGTAGACGTCATAGCTAGACTCGACCTACGCTGCTATCACCAGAGACGTGAAGAGAGGCAGAGTGGAGGAATTAAAATGTCTGCACACCAGGTTTAGTCATTTGCAAGACAAGCATGAGAATTTTGATGAAAATGTCACTATTCTGAAGTGAGGTTGTGACTAAAGTAAATCCAAGCTGCCTGCTGCTTGAGGGCCAACAGGATTGGGAAGGAAGAAAGCAAGACCCTGCAGGGGCCAGCAGGCTCGAGAAAATGGAGGGGCTGCTGATCTCAGAGCCACCCCAAAGGATGCTCGGGCACAAATGGCTTTTGTCAGGAGGGAATGGAGGCTCAGCAAGGCCACAGGTAAGAAAGCCACAGGTGAGAAGACAACTAGCCAGGCTTCCTGGTGAGTGGCACAAGTGGCACAGACTCCAGGAAAAGAAAGATCTGTGCCTCCTGAGAACCCACCATGTTGGGTCAGGGAGGATCCAACCAGAAGACAACTAGCCTGCCTTCGTGGTGAGTGGTGTGAGCGGCGTGGATTCCAGGAAGAGAAAGATCTGTACCTCCCATGAGCCTACTGGCACGTGGGCTAAGAATCAAGACACACACACACACACACACACACACACACACATACATACCATAAGCAACCTGCCGGTTTGGAGGACTGGCTAAATTGATAGTAACTAAGGTACATAAAGCAACTACATGCTTGTATTGTTTGGTTGATTTTGCAGGCCTGGGGCCGGCAGTCTGAACATCTCTTGGGAGGATGACAGTATGCAATGTAGCAAATATGGGGTATTCTCTTCTGTCTTGTCTTTGAGGCCCAATTTTGTTCTCATTGTTTTGCTTTATTCTGATTAATTTTTTGGCTTTATTTCATATTCTGTTTTGATTGGTTTTATTGTGTTTTGTTTTTGGTTTGATTTTACTATACCTGATGGAATGGTCAACTATTGTGAAGATAACAAGATATACTATAGTAGCTATTGTTTCCTTAGTATCTTGCTTTGAAGTTCTGTACCAGTTCTACTGTTTTGTTTTGATTGACTTTGTTCTGTTATGCTTTGTTGGATTTTGCTATCTTTAAAATAAAATTAAAAAGAAAGCCACTGGCAAGAAGGTCGCAGGTAAGGTCATTGGTAAGAAGGCGACAGGTAAGGCCACTGGTAAGAAGGTCACAGGTAAGACAGCCACTTACCAAGCTGACTCATCATCTCACCTGGTCGGGGAGAGGGGGACTCTTCTTTTACCTCTGCCAATGGCCTGTGACCTCCTGGAATTAGTTCCTGTATTTTTTTAAAACAGACATCCAGTTCAACCTCACAGTAATTTGCGTGTTTTGTGTTGGAATTAAACAACAAAGAGGAGTATTGCAAAGATCAGCAGATGTTCTGAAGGATGAAAACCTAAAGAAAAGCTTAACAGTCAGCACCTTAAGCATTCAGAGGCAACTTCTTCCCAAAATGTATAGTACTGGGCTAAAGGGAGAGGAGGTAAACTTTGCAATGGAATCAGGGAGCAACAACGGCCCTTCATGAGCCCAAAGGAAAGGAAAGCAGAGGGCAATGCCTCGAGGAGCAGCCCTGCTACAAGGTCACCACGCTCGCTGGCCTGCAGCCATCTCAGGGTCAGCACCATCAGGAACAAAACATAGTTGCAGTTGATAACAGATGTGAAACTCTGTCTCAGACTATGCTCATAAAGCTTTGTGTAAAGAGTCCTGCATTTGCCCTTCTACTGAAAGACATCATCAGCCATTAGAACTACTCTGCCCATCCGCTCCATAAACACTGAGCTTTAGGATTCCAAATGAGAAGGCGATGAAACACCCCTCCAGGCAGTGGCCCCTGAATCACAATGAGATGGAGAGGGGAAGGATGCAGGTGTGCATTTATAGTTGACAAGTTAGGAAATAGTTCTGAAACACATTTTTAGTTCGCAATTGAGATTCCGTCCCTGAACATTGTTGGTTTCTTTTTTTCTTTTTTTTTTTCCTCTTTTTTTTTTTTTTTTTTTTTGAAGAGATGATATTTGCAGCTGAATTGTCATAAGGGAGAAAGGAAAGCTGAAAAGCATCCAAACAGAAATTGCTTACAAATGCTTGAAATACTGCCTGAAATCCCAATTTAATCTCCTAAACAGATTTTAAAGAGTCAGTATCTTCGTTATTCTCCACAGCTGTTCGAGAAGCCCCACCACTTCCAACACTCTGTCAAGCAGACTTGAATCAGTTATCATCTCCTCAGGGAAGCAGAGTTTGGGAGGTGTGGGTCAGCAGACAATGCATGTATAAACCACTTAGTGCTTATTTGCCAGCTTCTGTGGGTGTACTTGAGTTAAACTTGGTGCATTTGTGTTCGTTGGTTGACTAGAGTTATGGAATAAATGTTAAGGTCCTCCAAAAATTCCCAGGTTGAAACCTAATCCTCGGTGCAGTGGTATTTGGAAGTGGCACCTTTGGGAAGCAACATCAGTTCCCAGGGCTGAGTGCGCACAGAGAGCTGTCCAGAGCACTCGCTCACCCCTCTACTGTGGAAGGTCACAGCAAGAAGGCGGCCGTGTGCCAGCCAGGCGCTGAGTCCGCCAGTGACTTGATCTTGAAAATGGCAGCCTCCAGCACTATAAGAAATAAATTTATGTTATTTATTAGCCACTCAGTCTATTTGTTTTCTTATGGCAGCCCTATCAGACTAAGACAACCACATAAATAACCTCGTGATACATGGCTCATTATTTTCCACACGACGAAGAACCTTTTGCTGAGTACAATAGTTTATCAGTGAGAAAGTTTCTAGAAGAGATTGACATAGGAGTTGGCAGACTGTGTGAGGAAGGTCTGCCCTCAGTGTCAGCGGACAGATTCAGCTGATAGGAGGCTGAAGAGAACAAAAAGACAGACAAAAGGTTAATATTTATATTTTCTCACGCTCTCTCCCTCCCCTCCCCCTCCCTCACTCTCCTCTCCCTCCCCTTCCTCTATCTTCCTCTCCTCTGTCTGTCTGTCTGTCTCTCTCTCTCCTTTTCTTTCTCTTCTGGAACTGGGATTGTTTTCTTGTGTTGACATTGACCATCAGAACATTAGGCTCTTCAGCCATTTGATTCTAAAATTTAAACCATAAGACCCCTGGGTTTGGAGACCTTTGGCCTCAGACTGAGAGTCATACCATCAACTTTCCAAGTTCTGAGACTTTCATACTTAGAATAACTCGCACTGCTAACTTCCCAGAGTCTCCAACTTATGGGCAGCCTGTCATGAGGCTTCTCAGCCTCCATGATTCTGTGAGCCAATTTCTGTAAGTCCTCTTTCATATATCTACTGGTGTCTATAGTACCTATCTATATCTTATTGGTACTTTCTGGAGAACCCTGACTTATACACCAAGAGAGACTTGCAAATACTGGAGTATCCCTGAGGATAAGAGAATGAATGAAAGATGGACCATCTGCACCATCTTACTTAAGAAGAAACTAGTCTTCTAGGATCATATCACCATTGTAATGATTCTTACTCTCAGCAAAGTTCATTTCTAAGAAGAATTAAGTTTAACATTTTTACTCAACTTCTTTCAATTCATTCTCCCATTCAGTGATTTCCTATTCTCCTGCACATTCCCCTTGTGCCTACCAAAGTTGTTTTCCTCTAAATGGGCTCTATTCATTAATACACCTTCTCATTTCCACCCAAAATAACCCACTAATTGCTATACTGCTTTAAATCTATAAGCTCTAACCATTAGACATTGTGTTAGTCACTTTTCATTGCTGGTTCACAATATCTGAGTTATACACTTGCAGGAGAAAAGGTTTATTTTGGCTCACCATTTGAAAGGGTTCAGTCCATTGCCAACTGGCTCCAAGGCAAAAACCAACATGACAAAAGGGCATGGCAGAGGAAAGCTGCTCATCTCAGGGCGGCCAGCAAGCAGAGGGAGTAGGAAAGAGCCTGAGAAGACATAAACTATATCTCTCCAAGGTACACCCCTAGTGACCTACTTTGTCCGAGTAGGCCCCACCTCCTAGCCACCCCCTTGGCTAATGAACTCGCTAGTGGGTTCATGGGAGAGGTCAGCACCCTCACAGTTCTGTCCCCCCGTAGATCCCACAGCACTGCACTGGATCACAGGCTCAGTGCATAAGCCTTTGGGGGACACTTTAAGCAACGATAAACATATTTCACAAAATAATTTATTGATGCTGTACTGTATATAGGGTGCTCTTGGAAATAAATAGAGGAATAAGACAGTAAGTCCATTGGAAGGCATGATGTGGTTAAGGACCATTCAGAGGTGTGAATATAATACTGTGGGCCACAACAGTATATAATAAATTATTTTTGTCCCTTTCTAAAATTTTATTGGCCATTATACTAAAAATTCTCTAGCTGTCAGTCCAGAAAACTTCTTTTTGCAGCTCTTCCAAAATGTCCAAAGAGAAAAGCAACGCTTTCAGTATCATTACTGATGAACAAAATTTACAAGAAGGGAGAAAAGAGAAGAGAAGGGAGGGAAGAAAAAGACAGAATAAACACTCCTTCTCCAGCGTGTTCCAGGGAACATGTGTCATATGTCACAGATGCCCTATATTCTGTAATGACTGGAGTGGTCTTTTAATTGAGCGCTGCCACTTGCGTGTCATCAAATGATATATTCCACAGACACTTTTAGGGTATTTTCATATGTGCTGCACATTCCCTTGACAGCCAGCATTATTAAAATACTCTTTTTAATGAACAGACTTTCCTGTAGTTTAGAGATGTCGCTCCCTTACAAGAGTGGCACTATCCGCGAACATCTCTTCGCAGGCTGGGGATAAGGACAGAGCTTTTCCATCCACTTATTTTTTTTCATTTTATCTATGCACTATCTTTTTACAAATTGAAGACTAGAGGATAAATTTGTGATTCACATTCCACTTTCAAAACTGAGAAGCTAATATTATGGTGGGTGAAAATATTTCCCTTAGGACCTGAAGCCACAGACCCATGGCATATTCCCGGATAATGAGGTCTCCAGATAAGTACAGCAGCAGACAAAATAAATGCATCTTACATAGCACGTCTGGAAGGAATAACGGAGCCCTCAAGTTTTCCTCCAGTCTTCACTGAAGTCCTTGAAAGTTAACCCACTGAGAGTTTCTTCTAGAATGTTAAAAGGAGTCACAATACTTTTACAAAAACCAAAGTCATAAGCTGTCTGGTAGGGGATTTTTTGCCTATTTAAGGGTATAAAACAAATATTTACTGAGAAATTCAGCCATTACATCAGAATAGTTTACAGTCTTGATATTTTTGTCAGGGGTCTGGAACTTAGAAAATATTTTTCTCTGGCTGCTGCATAAATAATAGATAGTGTACAGAAAGACTAATCAGGTACATTATTTTGCCAAATATTTGGATCTGACGTATTGATCATTATATTCTAATAAGAATGCAAGACAGCTTATAAAAATATAGTAAATACAGCATAAAATTGAAAATTGAAAAGCCAAAACTACTAGTCCAGTTTTGGCAAAAGTATAGGTTATGAGGTATCTCATGAGTTTTGAAAGGGAATGTCAAATGGTATTTCTCAAGGGTTATTTGTACCACATTCCAAAATGTGTGTGCCACTTGATTCTGCAATTCTATTTCTCATCATTTATCTTAACAAAATAAAAGTATAACTAAACAAATATGTTATATAAAGATAATCACTGAATTTTGCATAATAAAGAATATTTAAAATAAAAAGTCCAATAATGAGAGCTTGACTAAATAAATAATGATGCCCACACACTAGAATATTATTATCTTCTTTTCCCAAGGAGCTTTCTTTAAACATCAACAGAGAAAGATGTCCACAATAATTTGTTGAATTAAAAAATCAAATAATGGAATAGAACATATAATGTAACCACAATGATGTAAAACATAGGCAAGACAGGTTTAAACTTGCAAAAGCATTTTGAAAGAGGGAAAGTAAAATTCTTGAGAGCAATTATTTTAGGGGAAGTTAAATGAGAGACTTTTTATCACTGGTTATCTTAAAGATGTCTCCACTTTTGTCCTCATTTTAAATGATGTTCAAGGGATATTCCATGACTCTGGAAAATGCTCTCAATTTTTAAATGATAAAAAGCAGTTTCCTAACCAGTATAAATTATACCATTGTGATTTTTTAAACTTACTCTTATTTAGAAAATGTATGAAAAGCTTGTACCTACATGTTGACAGTGCCATCTTCATAGAGAAAAAAATTTTCCAAACTGCGTCTGTAGGGTCTAGAGCAGACGCGCAGTAAGGCTCTGCAGCCAGTGTGGTGAGGACAGAGATTTTTCTCCTCTCTCCTGTAAACTGAGTCACAACAGCAGGAATGAATGAAACGCCAAGACCTTCCCAAAGAGCAGAGGAGGAGGCCCGTGAAGCCCTGGTCTCCCCACCTTTCCACTGAGAGAAGGACAACCGCAGTCCCAAGAGTGGGGCAAGGCCAAGGGCTGGCCGGCCAGGCAAATCACACACACGCAATCTGCGAAGACCTTCAGAGATGAGCTGACTCATCCTCAAAATAACCCAGGGGCAGAGTATTACTATCACCTCCATTTCTGAAATGAAGAAGACAACACTCAAGCCACCGATAGCAAGCACAAGGCACCAAAGCCCTGGAGAGAAGGCCGGCCTGCCTGACTGCCAGGACTGTGCCCTCGACCCACTCTTCTCATACGGGGGTGCAAGGCAGGTGGACACTGAGAGCCTTGCTACCTCTTTTCCTTGGTTCTCGGGCCTAAGATCAGTGACGTCTGCTGCTTTAAGTTGGCTCCAACCAATTTCACCTCTGGGTACCAACTGCCATCTGGGTATCTACAATACACAAAATTCAAGGCATCTCTTAAAGTTTTCAGCCTAGAAACCAGAGAAAGAAAATGACTGTCCCTGAGATTGCTATTCCAGGAGGGATAATTGCTGCTAACCTTCCTTGGCTGACAAAGTACTTCGCTAGGGTGATACCTGCGCCCTTGGAGGTCAGCCACCCTTCACCGACAGCCACCAGCTCAGCTGTGTCGATCTCCCTCCAAGCTGCTTGCTTGCAGGGCTTCCAGAGCACACAGCATACTGAGCCATTATTATTTTGTATCTGTGCCCGGAGAGCTCTACAGAGTGTGCATTTTAATCAGCCTGGAATAGGTAAATAAATAAACAGCTCATAGGTAATATGTAATTTACTAGGGAAAAACAACCATGACTTGTTGCCCTCACAGTCTGTAGCCCGATGCCTCTGGTGATTACTTGCAGAGTTCTATGGTGCAAAAGAGCTGAATTTCATTTCTTAGGTTATTCCTTAAAATTGTTAGTTGATGGATCATTCCTCAGCTTGCCTCAAATGTCCTTGCTCATCTTCACTCTAAGGACAACAGATTTCGCTGAGCAACTGCAACTATGCATGGGTGAAATGATGCATTCAATCTCCCCTGCACGCCCACCCACTCGAGGTAGAGTCCAATCAAGTGTTTAGAATGGCCAAAGTATCTTTTCCTCTCCCTACTGTACAAAAAAATAATGAAGGACTAAAAATACACATATTCTCAAGTCACAGGGTCAATCTATTTTGTGACTTTCAATTGGATCTGTGATGTTCTAATTTTCATAAGGCTTCTCTCTGGCAAACTTGGTTGAAATGTATCAGGAAAAAAGAGATGCACTATAAAGAACAATCATTGCTTGTTGGCAAAGCCAAAGTGCTTTAAAAACACT
>RJWM01013429.1:9143-53543 GCA_004363535.1 Dasyprocta punctata
TTGATTCCCGGTACCCAAAAAAAAAAAAAAAAACACAAAAACAACAACAAAAGCCCCATGTTTTATTTATATATATATTTATATATACACACACACACACATATACTCTTTGCCATTTATTGAACATTAACAGTTTTTAAGGTAGAAATGCCATGTGTGAAGAGCCATTATAATTTTTTTTTTTTTTTTTTTTTTGGTACCGGGGATCGAACTCATGATCTCGCGCTTACCAGGCAGGTGCTTATACCACTCAGCTATATTCCCTGCCCTATAATGTATTTTTACAGAAAGCAGAAGAGAGAAGGGTTAAACTATTAAATCTAGTTCCCAATAGATATTCTTATTTTAATTAATCTTTCTAAGTAATTTTAAAAATATACTGTATTGGTGCACTTTTGATATACATAATGATCACATTCATTGTAGGGAATTTGTGCCTGTACGTAATATATCTTGATTTTTCTTTTCTCCCCATCCTCTCCCTTCTCTTCAACCCTTTTTATTTTTATTTATTTATTTTTTTTTGCGGCACCAGGGATCGAACTCACAGCCTCGCGCCTGCCAAGCAGGTGCTTAAACTGCTGAGCCAAACTCCTGGCCCTGGTTTTTTGCAGCAGGGTCGCACTATGTAGCTCAGGCCAGCCTTGCGCTCGCGTTGTAGCCCAAGCCAGCCTTGAACTCACAACGCTCCGCCTACCTCAGCCTCCCGAGTGCTGGAATTAAAGGCGTGCGCCACCACGCCCGGCTTTCAACCCTTTTTAAAGTATTGAGGGTTTAGATTCTGTGTTTATGTTTTTATAGGTGTTTATTTGTTTGTTTTCCCATAAATGCTGTGAACACTGAGCAAGGGCAGTCTTGTGTACTGTTTGCAGGCAGTTAATTGTCCTCCCCTAGACCTGCTTTAGGATTCCTGGTGGTGAAATTAGCAGGTAACCCTGCCACTGTCCTTCCACTCTCAAGCGAAGGGAGCAGAGAAATGCAGTACACTCCAGAATGGCACCGCCTCTACCACCTTTACAATAACCATTCCTATTTTTGCTTCTTTCCAAGGTTGGGCAGCTGAGTACTTTGGACTCACATGGTTCCCGTGTACATCTGTAATGCTTACCAGTAAATGTGGCACTGCCCTACTAGGGTCCTTAAGCTTTCTTGTAACTTCAAAGACAAGAGACTGTCATTGTATCCTCTGTGCCTACAGTATAAGAGGTGCTCAAGAAGTATTTATTCTGAATGTTCACACATTCTCTGTGGTGGTATCTCTTAAGTATTTTTATCTGTTGGTATTTTTTAAATATTGAGATATCTCTCAATTTCTCTACCTTTCTTTCTACTTGGATCCCTGTGATAGCTTATAAATGTGAGAAGCAGCAATGATAACTGTAGTGATTGGAATACACAGTGCTGTCTTTCATCTTAGTAATGCATACTGATGTAGATGTATTTCACAGATATCATTTACCTGTTTTGTGTGTGATATTCTAATGCTGCCTGTATTTGTTTTTTTCCCTCAAGTGTGCTATGCATTGTTCTCTTAATTAATTGAGTTCGTAAACCTCTAATAGGGGTTGCTTTCCTTCCTAGGTGAATGAAATACTATCTCGTTCTTCAGTCTGGAGTGCCTTCAAAGATCAGAAACATGATTTGTTCATTTCTGACTCACAAACAGCAGGATACCTCACAGGTAAATTATACCTAATCGGTCATCCTAAGGACACCTGGCAGAAGCCACTTGTACCTTAGTTTTGTCCTGAGTAGACATAAAATACCATTCACAGTATTTTCCTAGGCTTCTGGCTTACTTTTCTTGCAGGTGCTGAGAGTATATAGTGATTTGTTTTAGCTTTGGACAGCATGTGAAACTCTTGGTGTGTTGAATGTGTACTAAATAAAATATGTGCTTTGTTCAGTTTTGAGTGGTGGATGTAGGTTATATTTGGAGCGTATCTACATTAAAATACTGAGCATGTAAAAACTATGGAGAAATACTGTTTTGGCATATCAGTATCAGAAGTGTGGTAGCATCATATCATTTCTGTCAGATTAATAGAGATGCTACAGATAAATGTAATTGTATATGAACTATTTTTCTTCTTAATGTCCTAATTAGTCTATAGTTTCACTAAATATTTAAGGTTTGTTCTCCCCCATGGGAAATATGTAAGGATCATACATGAAAGGCTTTTGGTGAGTGCTAGGATTAAAGATGTTTAAACATGTGTGAGCTCAGTACATTTGTTCGTCTGCCATATTAATTGAAAAGTAATTTAAAATAGTCATTTTAATATTGGCTTGTATCGGGCTGAGGGATACAGCTCAGTGGCAAAACGACTGCCTGGCAAGTGCAAGATTGAGATTTCGATCCCTGGTGCCACAAAAAACAAAACAAAACAAAACAAAACAAAACAAAACAAAAAAAAAATATATATATATATATGTATTGGCTTGTATCAGAACAAGGCCACACAATTTAATTTTTACATTACAAAGATGAATTACAGTATCTGGTATAAACGTTTTCAGTTTGAACGTGACCTTAAGAATATGAGGTAGGTTTTGACTGAGCATGATGACACTTGCCTATAGTCCAGCACTCAGAAGCTGAGGAAGAAGGATCACAAGTTTGAGCCCAGCCTGGGCAATTTAGGGACCTAACAAGATCCAGTCTCAAAAAGAAAAAAAAAGATCTGGGATTGTAGCTCAGTGCAGACACTCTGGATTCAATCCCCAGTACTGTAAAAACATCAACAGCAACAAAAAATACAAAGTTCTTGCTGTTTGCCTGAAATAGTACTATATAAAAAAATGTTAGCCCTACATCCTCTAGCCAGAGACGATTTACAATCTAGATAAATCAGGAAAAAAACAACATGTAGTTGGGTGTGGTGGTGCATACCTGAAATCCCAGCACTCAGGAGGCTGAGGCAGGATGGCCATGAGTTTAAGGCCAGTGCGAGCTCCATAGCGAGTTCATGGCAAGCCTGAACTACATAGTGAGACCCTGTCGAGAGAGAGAGAGAGAGAGAGAGATGGAGGGAGAATGGGAAAGAGAGTTAACACCTAATGTTTCTTATACCAGTGTTGATTTTTTTAATAGTCCTTACTAGATAAAATTTATAAAATCTTGAAGATTAAATCTTGCATAGTAAAAAATAGAGGCTTTGGAAAAAGTTTCATCTTTTAATTTTAGACTTTGTTTCTACAATACAGGTTTTCTTTTACTGTGATCTCTTTAATATTGATCTGCTTCTAATATTAGTTGAAAAAGAGCCCTAAAATTTATAACATATGTGGTGCCTTGGCTGTTCCTGTGTGTGTGTTAAGAGTATACCACAGATTTTCTTGTTTTCTTTTTTACTTCTCCATCTCTTGCTGCTGATTTCTGTGGAGAGAAATACTTAGAAATACTTAGAACCAAAAAAAAAAAAAAAAAAAAAAAAGAAATACTTAGAACCTTGCATCTGTCTTTCAAATTTGGGGTACAACAATAGCTTCCATGCAAGAAGTGTATTCTCACAAGGCACACTAAAAACTACCTCTTGACACTGTTTCCAGAAGCTCATATACCAATTGCATGGCATTATGTTCATTACTTTATGAGAATGATGTGATTGGAAAGATCTGCCTTATTTTTTAGCTAAGAGTAGATTTATTTAGAAGTTGACCAAAAAGTAGTGTTGTGTAGATTATAAACTTCTCTACAGGAATGCCTTTTCTAATGCTTTTGTTGTTGTTCTCCCTTGCACTTAGCATTTGTTGACTTGATGAAATAAAAAGCTACAGGAATCCTAGACTTGACAGTCTTTTTGGGCCATTAAGTTCTGTAGATTACAAAAAAGACAAACATTTATCTTCAGAGACCTAAACTTACTTTGTCCTCATCCCCATCCAGATTTCCTGGAGCTATGAGTCGTGGAGTAAAGAGCTTTCTTTGCACCTTTCCTTTTACTTGGATTCCCAGGGTGGTTTCTGAATGTA
This sequence comes from Dasyprocta punctata, assembly GCA_004363535.1. Classification (NCBI taxonomy): domain Eukaryota; kingdom Metazoa; phylum Chordata; class Mammalia; order Rodentia; family Dasyproctidae; genus Dasyprocta; species Dasyprocta punctata. Next base: position 13,119 of record RJWM01013429.1, read on the forward strand.
AGAAGCTGCTATGATAGGCTGTAGCATAAGGAAAAAAACAGTTTACAAATTTATTACCTCCCTTCGCAGGCTCAAATGGCAGCAGGTTCTATCTAAGCATAGCCAAAGAAGAGATAGTATAAACCTCAGCCTGACAGCATCTGGTGTTACCATGTCATAAAAGCCATTGCTGAAGCTTGCAGTCAGGTCCATATGAGACAGTCTGGACTAGCTGTGAGCTGTGTTGGCCTCAGAACTGTCCAGTTGTTGACAGGTATATTGTGAATCTAGGGTATTCTTTTTTTGAGGTGTTCATTGCTATAGATGACTTTTCTTTGTTTCTGAGTTAATGTCTACTTGCATTGATGCATGCTCATTGCTTGGGTTGTCAAGTGTTCTTTTGTGTTTGAGGTTTTCTGCTGATGTATTGTGTGTTGTGAATTTAATAAAAAGGGGCAAGTACTTCTAATAATGGTAAAATCCTGTTATGTAAAACTTCATAGGATATAGTCAGTGTTGTGTTGATTCAGAATTTTATTTAAGTGCATCTATGACACCTCCACTCTTCAGAAAAAGATTTGTACCCATCCTCTTTCCTATCATTTTGCAAATGAACGTTTGCTTTTGGTGTTTTCTTGTACGTGTGGCAAGCTAGTGGACGTTGTTTAGGCAATGGGGGTACGGGGTAAATGCTTCAAACTAAGATGGGGATGACCAGTAGTACTTTTATGATTTTGCTTTAGCTGGCCACTGAGCAAATGTCATTAAGTTACATGCTCAAGATTTGAGATAAAAATTTAAAAGTCCTAGGTAAGGTCACTCAGTGTTGATAACTTACAGTGGAACTGCCTATTTCCATAGGTTCTCTAAGTTAGCATATTGTTCTGATTTATGGTAAATGCTTGCTTGTTTATTTAATTTGTTTATTGTCTTTTTGAGACAGTGTCTCACTGTGCAGTTTGGACTGTCCTTGAGCTCACTTTGTAGCTCAGGCTGGTCTCGAACTTGCAATGATCCTCCTGCCTCAGCCTCCTGAGTGTTGGGATTACAGGTGTGCACCACCATGCCTGGCTGCAAATGCTCATTTAAATAAGTACTTCAGTGAATTTTATCCTGTAGTATAGGTACAGTGTGGTTGCTTCTTAGACAGGGCCTACAGTTACTTAGCCATTTATTAAATTCTGGAACAACATTGTGCCAGCAAACTCAGAATCCTATAAAAATAATATCAGCATGAAAACCCTCAAATTACCTCACCTAGAAATCAGTAGCAACAGTAAGAACAGGGACGGGGTGGGGGGAGACCAAAGTGAAAACAGTTATAGTAGCTAAAATTGGAGTTGAAGAACTTTTCATAAATATAGTTCATCAGATAGCCAATTTCATTTTGCGGGATTCTTTAATTCTCCGTTTATTCTCATACCTCTGATGTTCAATAGCCTTTTACTGTATTTCCATGTGCTCTGGCACCTCTATTCCTTTTGATTTTTCTCTGGAGAACATAACTACTTTGTTACATTCTGATGACCAGGCAGTACCCTTTTGTCCCCAGGAATCTAGGTGTGTCATCAAGAAGAAACCAGAGGCAAGGAGGTGAACATCTCAAACTTCATTTGCAGAAATAAACAGAAATTGATTTGCTTTTCCTAAAGAGGCAAATCATGGGGTTAGATTTAGGTTTCTTCCTTCTAGGCCTATCCTTTCACAATTTAGGTATTAACCTAGAAGTTCTCAAATTTTTTCAGTTCATAATGCCCTTATTGTCTCAGTAAAATTTTTCATCCAGCTTAGACCAAAAGAAATACATACAAGTTAAATTTAAGAAGTTATTATGTCCAGGTTAACTGGAAAGTAGTTATTTGTATTATTATGGTGGTGAGCATTTAGTTGTATTTCAAATTTTAAATATACGGGAGTGCCCCTATGAATTTGCCCAGGGTACCCTAGCACACTGTTGGAAAACTATAGCATTAGTTCACTTTCTATATGTAGCATTCATGGTTTAGTCTCAGCAACCAGCATTTTGCTGTGAACTAAATTGAACCCACCATCACAATTGCTCAAGAACCATACCAGCCAGGAGTGTGTGAAGTTTTACATCTTTAGTGAGCACTGTGTAATAGTTTTGCAGTAATCTCTTCTCTGCCTATTGTTTAGACAATGGTAGGTTGGTAGGATATTATGTAACAGTGTGGTGCCACAGCTCTGAACCACACTGTTGGGCAGGTTTGTTGACCTAGTGATCTTTTTCCTGAGCAGTCTGTGGAAGCCCAGGCCTCCTGATTGGCAGAAGGTGGGTGCCGATAGATGTAGGCCCCTGTGGTACTTTAAAAAAGGGAAATCTTTTTTACATGTTTTCTAAGTACAAAGCTCCTAGTACCTGTGTACTCTGATTAGCTTTTGTTGCCACTTATGCAAGCTGAGTCATCTCTGGCATTGTAACCACATGTATGGTATCTATACAAGCTTTTCCACATCCACAGTACAAGTGCTCATAAGGTGAGAAGCAAGATGAATCTGACTCATGACCTTTTGTCCTACATTAGTTCTGTTATGCCTTAACTTTCATCAGACTGCTCTGCTGTTTGCACTTCCTCACAACTTCCCTTGCTGTTTTTATTTCTTTCTTCCCCCCTCAGGTGTCTCTCCTTCCCTTCTAACTGGCAGCAGCCCCCTTCACCTCAGGAGCGGGCTTTAGATGCACTCTGCCAGGCAGCTTGCTAACTTCTGTGTAGCTCTCTGAAGCAGGTAGAGAATTGTTTTGCTAAATGCATGCTGCTCCCCTGCCTTTCTAGTCCTAACCCTTTGATGTTCCAATGCCATTTAGTCATTTGCCTTGTTTCCTACAATCTCAGCTAAAAATATTCCTCAATATGCAGTATTATGCTACAGTTTCTCTTGCAGTTACTTGTTACATACAGTTTGTGCAGTGCTTCTGAGACATAATTAAATGTCTGCAGTGTTTAAACTAGGGAGCTGTTAAGCCCATTAATATGCATATAGGACACATCTTGATAAATGCTGGCATGTGTAGCATATTCATGCAGTAGAGACTGTTAGTGTCAAAGAAGATACATAAAATTAAAGTATCGATACCTTTTCCCAGAGCATCGTAGTTTTCCCCTGTGAGAGATGGATGTCCAGAGCCTTCCTCTTCTTTCTCAAAGACCTTGGTATAGCAACCCTCGTTCATTTGGTGATAACTCACTAGAACATCATTTCTTTGCACCAAATGAAAATAATTTAACCATTGAACATTGTCTAAAGTGTTTGAGAATTTCATCATATATGACTTTTGGATAGGTTGAGTGTGTGGTTTTTGTTTTTATTTTTTTTCCCGTCCGTTTGTTCCAATTTTTTTCATTTGACCTAGTGCCCAGTATTTTTTAAAAGATTGAACTGCTCAGATGTGAGAAGAAAACTTTTCCCCATATTTTTGCACCAGCGTTATTATTGTCCAGCGTAAATTTTGAAATGATTTTTAACTTTATCACATAGTAAAGGCAAATCATAAAAATGGTGCCATGTAGCTGTCTTTGGGGTATACTTGTACATTTAGATAATTCTCATAGATTATCTGTTTCTTTTGCTAGAGCATCTGACCAGACTGTTTTTGTAAGGATCAGTGTTTTTATTTCTAGGTATGTCTTTTTCTTTCTCTCTTGCAGGACCTGGAGTTGCTGGCTACCTTACTGCAGGTACATCCTCATCAGTCATGTCTAACCTGCCACCTCCTGTAGACCATGAGGCAGGTGACCTTGGCTATCAAACTTGAAATACTCGTGAAAGACAGTAAATGCTGAAAGGCCAGTGCCGACTCCACATTCCTCCAGCTGATAATGTTGAAGCAAATTCTTACTGCCTTTCTCCTGGTTTCCTGACAGTGTTATTCCTTTTTCTATAACTATATTTTTTATTTAGGAAAAATGTCAATGATTCTAATTGTATCACGTTATGAGAAAGCACTCTGTGGATCAACATAAGTGGATACACAAGAATATTTTTCCTTGATGTACGTAAGCACATTTTGTTCCTTTTTATCTGTTTACAAAACTGTGAATCAAAAAGACAAAACTTTCTTCCTAGTTTTTATAATGTTTTTTTGAAATAGTGTGACTGTGGGGTTAAGCTACAGTCTACAGAAATTGAGCTAAGTCATTAATCCCCAGAAAGTCTTCTGCATCAGGTCTTTGGGGCTATCCTCCTCCCACCATCCATAATTATGAGGTTTTTGTCCCTGTACCTGGTCACTGATATCCTCAGTCATTAACCCTGTGAAAGCTCACAGTACACATTGGTATGTGTAACCAGCTTTACCAAATTGAATGAAAAGGAGCTTGTGCAAAAAATATATATATATTAAAATGGTTGTCAAGCTGTTATGTAAAAGATTAGTGTAATTGTGAAATGTTCTATACATTATCAAATATATAAAGGTTTCTATATTGAATGTACATTATACAGATCATTCATATGTGTACATAAAATTTTAAAAATAAAGGGAATTGACTGCTTTGTTAATGAGATATATTTGTTCTAGTTTAATTTTTCTCTTTGAAGACCTCATAAGTCTTTATGGCAGGCATTGTAATAGTAAACATATACTTTTACCTCACAGTAACATCTCTTCATATAGAGAACTAGATTGTCGTACCTGTTCATTCCTAATTCCCTGTATTATATTCAGCCACTACTAAACTTCCAGAAACAGGCACCATTTATTTATTTTCCATATAATATTCATGAATGAATCAGATTTTAGTAAGTACCTCTATGTGTGTAACATGAATTCTATATTTAGAAGAGAGAAAACTAAAAAGCCAGAGGATATTTCAAATACTAGATATTGGCATTTAAATCTTCTAGTGTGACTGCAAACTACAAGAAAATATCAACAAATACACACACCCCTGTGCTGGTGATCAAACCCAGGGCCATGCATGTGCTAGGCAGACACTGTAGCACTTACCTTCATACCTGCCTAACAAGGTTTCTTAAAGAATAGGTAAATACCCAGCCCTCCAAGTTGCCTTTCAAAGCAAGAACAAAGTTCATTCTGCAGTGGATGTTTAAAAACAAGTGGAATATTCTGTGGTTGAGCTATTGCCTCAAATGTACAAGGCCCTGGTTTTAATCTCCAGCACTGCAAAAAAGAAAACAAACAAAAAAAGAGACTACAATTTTAATTCTATTGAAAATCACTAATTCAAAAATTTGCATCATAGTTACCATATCCCAAAGTAGAGATGATGGAGTAATATACTCATGTATATCATCAATAATTCCTTGGCTCCAAATTGACAGATGGGTATAAGCTTTAGTCAAGAGAGGCCACCTTGTTTCCTATACAGTAGAGCATCTTTTACCTTGAGTTGCTATTTACCAACAGATAAGGATCAAGCAGCAAGATCCAGAAAAAGTCTTAAATTAGCTTCCAAAATGAGGAGGATGCCTGGTGATTCATTTGACTGACTTTCATCTAGAAACTAAAATAGAGACAATTCACATAGTCATAGAGAAATTTGTCATTGGGAAAATGTAGACTTATTTAAGAGTTTGAAGTTAATTGTTTAGACAAAGCTAGAGAATATAGAATTTTTGGGGAAGCACAATTTCCAGGTAGCCAACTGAATGACAGCAACCAGCGTTCATGACTGTATGAAGGAACTAGGGTTGAAAATGTGACCTCCAGGTGCCAGGCAGCAGAGGTAAATGAAGGAAGAGAAAGGAGCCATGCCTGTCAGAGGGGGCAGGCTCCATTAGGGTTTTGGGGAAGAGTAATCATGATCTTCCAAATGCTGGCGTGCTGAGAAGAAGCAGGGAGTGTGAATTTCCATGTGAAATCAGATTGTTAGATATAAGCAACCCATTCGGTCTTCAAAACCAAATAAGCCAAACAAAATGTACCCATGAAATAGTGTTGACCCAGTTTGCAACTTCTGGGGGAAAAGTATGCCATTCAGTCCAACCAACAAAACCAATATTAAAAGGCAGTAGATGAAGCTGTTTTCTGTCCAGTGAATTGCTAAATAAACTGTATTTTTAAATGACACCTCCTTTTATGTTATGTGCTTTCAGTATCAAGTGTACTCCTGCCAGTTTTGTAAGGAGAGGAGAGACTTCAGGGAAGCTAGTTATTACAGACTGACCTCCCCACATTCTTTGTTGAAGCCCAAAGCTCCAATGTGTTAATATTCAAAGGTAATTTAAAAATTCAAATTTTTAAAATTTAGTCTAACTTCCATTCCAGTTAAAAACCCTAATTAGAGTGAGATGAGGTAGGTCCTTCATAATAGGATTAATGCCTTATGACACATACTGGAGAAACTCTGCTCTATCCCAGCTGCCAACCCCAGTACACAAAGGTCATGAAATAGCTGCCTGCAAGCTACAAGAAGAAGCCTTATAATGAAACTGACCCTGTGGCCCCTAGATCTTGATTTTCTACTCTCCAGAACTGTGAGAATAAACTTGTGTTTTTTGTTTTCAATCCAAAATGTTCCTCCAAAGTCTTATGTGGTCAGATGCGGGCTTTTGGAGGAAAATTAGAGCATGGGAACCCTGTCTTCATCAGTGAATTAATCCAGTGATATTGTCATAGCTGATGCCTGGTTGAAAGTCGGGTCTCTGGGGGAGTGACTTGGGCATATTCTTGTCCGCAGTTCCTTTTCTTCTTTATGCTTCCTGGATGCCACGGATTGATCTCTCAAATCAGCTGGTTCCCTCTCTCACAACCTTTCACCATGCTGCTTCTGCCTTGGAGCCAGCCAACTGACCTGAACCTTCTAAAGCCATGAGTCAACATGAACTTCTTCTTTAAGTTGGAGGTGGCAGGTATTTTGTCCTAGCAATTAGAAAGCAACTTAATACAGCCACTCATCTGGTAATATTTTGTTATGACAGCCAAGCTGGCTCATGCTTTGGTGTTGGCTGTAGGAACAGCAGTAAGGGGAGAGCTGTCTCATACATTAGGACAGAAGGCAGGTCAGAAGCAGAATCACCTGAACAATGATCAGACTTGGCATCAGTTCAGCTCAAACAAATTGAGAAACTGACCTTCCTGCTTGTCCTGAAAATGGGGAGGCAAACCCCATGGCTGGTCCAGAGCAAACTCTGAAATTTAGGGTAGGCACTGGATTGCAGCTAGGAAACTAACTGGCCCCTGGGAATGTTTCCATTTTTGTTGTGATAGAGAGTATGCATTAGACTTTGAGTGCCCAGCTTTTATCAGAATTACTGTAGATGCTCAAGATATTGATTCTTTTATTTATTTATTTATTTATTTATTTATTTATTTATTTTTGGATCAAACTCACAACTTCGTGCCTGCCAGGCAGACGCTTACACCACTGAGCTAAATTTCTGGCCCTATTTTTAGAAGATAGGGTCTCACTGTGCAGTTCAGGCTGGGCTTGAACTCACTTCGTGGCCCAGGCTGGTCTCAAACTCACAAGGATCCCCCTGCCGCAGCCTCCTAAGTGCTGGGATTGAGGGCGTGCGCCACCACACCCAGCTAAGATGTTAATTCTAGATCATTAGTTTACAACCTTTTAGCATACTTGGGCTGCATAGTTAATGTATACAAGTAACAAAACTTCATTTTATGTATTTCTTACTATGCCATAAAAAGGGCAGTATAAACTGGCCAGCACAGGAGGTGCCATTAGCAAGGCACTGTACCCTTTGCATAGTGTACCTACATAGTTTATGCTCAAGCACCATGCAGCTGAGTCAGAATAAGTATTGCTAAAAAGCACAAAATAATATTAAAAGTTTACAACAGTCTTGGGCCAGATTATTAGCTGTTGAGTGCTGTGGGTTAGACATTCCTGTTGTAAATAAATAGTTCATTCTTGTTGATACTGACCCTGAGTGGCCAAGCTAAATTCATGGTCTAATTTGTTGTCTCATGTCACCCAGTCTGGCTAAATGACAGCACCGTGGGCAGCAGTTCTGGCCTTCAGCATGTGACATTGGGCCACTCGTCACTAATCAGAGGTTATTAGCACCTGCCCCGTGGCCATCTTGCCTAGGTCAGTGAGAACTAGCTAAGAAAGCGTGGCTTTGTGCATCTGGTTATGAAGAGCTGGGTGTGATGAGCCCTTGTGGAGGGAGAAAATACTGAATTATCAGGCACAATCTACTCTATTTAGGTTTCTTACTTAGGCCATCAATTTCTTGAACAAAAATCTGTGGGATTGGTCAGATCAGAAAATCTTACTTTGGTGTTAAGAATGATATATAAATCCTCTGCAAAAATGTGCAAAAGCACATATTTAGAATTTTAAATTTAGTCCAACTTTCACCCCAGTTAAAAACCCTAGAACTAGCTTACTTCTCAGGATTATGATATTGTTTCCTTCAAATAACTGAGCTTGCCACAAATCAGTCTGTCGCCTTCACTGTAGCAGAAAAATCGAGAAATCTGTCCCGTTCATCAGTGCTTTCCTACTGATAGTTTTTACTATGTTGTTTAATGTTACTTAGTATTTAAAGCAAAAACTTCACATCTGGATTATGGACTGTCCTCAGACTTCTGAAGTCAAGGAGTAAAGGGTAAGCCAGGGTCCTGCGGGTGTCAAGACTTGTGAATAGAGGAAGTAAGAGGGCCAGTTTAAAACATTAATTTTGCTATCAAGCTTACAAGGGGGAAAAAATGTGTCCCCTGCCATTATTTTCATAAATCCTTACCATAGGAAAATAATTTCATAAGAGAAAAGAAGGGCTCCAAACTGTTGATGGAAAGATTATATATATATATATATATATATATATACACACACACACACAGAAGAGTAAATGTTTATTTTTATTTTATTTTATGTATTTATTCATTTTGGTATCAGAGATCAAACTCACAACCTTGTGCCTGCCAGGCAGGTGCTTAAGCCACTGAGCTAAATCTACAGCCCTGTTTTTTGAGATAGGGTCTTATTATGCAGTTCAGGCTGGCCTTGAACTACTTTGTAGCCCAGGCTGGTCTCGAACTCACAATGATCCTCCTGCCTCAGCCTTCCAGGTGCTGGGATTCATGCATGCGGCACCATGTTTATGTGTAACATTTTGCAAAGGTATGTGGTTTATATAACAAGGTTATGTGGTTGTGATGTGTAAAAGTTATTCAGTGGCAATGTATATAAATTCCAATGTCTGCAAAGAACATTTGCCTCATTCTCTGGCCCCAACTCAGTGTCCGTGACTGGGAGAAGAGGAACCTCATGCCTGTGTCTTTATTTCAAGGAAAAGTTTATGAAAACATGACTTGAGTCATTAAAGAAATGAGTCATCTGTCTTTAAAAGGAAAGGTCAGATGGAAGTAATTCTATAAATATTTAATTTTGCATAAGTTCAGGAAAATTGCTTCAACTAGAACTTAGGCTTGATTCCCAGGCTCGTATCTTATTTTACATAATTCAAAACAGCTCTTTGTCTGCATCTGTCAGGTTTCCCCAACATTTCAAAGCAAGAAATGGATTGTAGTGTTCCTGGTGTTAAGTGTAAGAATTGGCCTGAGACTATTTTGTGAGCCCTAAAGTCTAGATGGATTCAGAGTATCCAAGTGCCTGTAGAGTTGGGAGCAGAATACTTCATCTGTTGGTACAGAACTGAATGATACCACACCCTTCCTGTGACAAGGACTTTCCTAAAGCAGCTTAGCGTGGCGGAAAGCCTTTGAAGTCATACTTTAATGTGATAGCTAAGAGGTGTTGTCCTCCACATGTAAAAGAAACGTGAACAAGGCCAAACAGGAAGGGATAAAAAGCCATTTGGAAAAAGACAAGAAGAAAACATTAGAAAAGAAACCTATCATACCCCTGACAAAAACATACCTTCAAAATAACAGGGTACCACTTTAAAAGAATTCTTTTGTTCAGTTAAAATCAGGGCTTATAAATTTTAAAGCGTAATAGACACAGCAGAAGGGGAAAACAGCAGAAGATCCTGAGAGATGAGGAAATCTTGCTAAGAAGCAGAGTAAAAAAGATGGCAAAACAGGAGACAAAAAGTGAACAACACTGAGGCCCACTGTAAAAATATCAAAGGAGAAAGAGATACTAGTTACGAAAAAGAACTGAAGACAGAACATTCAGACACTTTCCCAGAAAGAAGTGCCCAGCCTAAAGAATAACAAACCCTTACTAATGCGCAGATCATTGTGAAAATTAGCAATATGAAGAAAATACCCTGTAAGCTTCCCGGGTGTGACAGGAGAAGGGAGGAACGTTTCTGAGAAGGGAAAAAGAATCAGATCAACACTGGATTGCTCATTAACACTGAAAGAAAGTGAAAGCAATGGCTTCCAAAATCCTAATTTAAGATTCTGTATCCAGACAAACGGCCAGCTAAGGGCAAATACGACATTTTCAAATGCACAAGGTCTCAAATTTTCCTCCAGTGAATGCTTTCATGAGAAGCTCTAGAAAGACAGTTTTCATTATAGCAGGTTAACAAAGCTAGGGTTCCTCAAATGATTTTTTGAGTGCCTTGAAACTTGCCACTGGCTTAAAGATCAACTTGTCTAGACTGGAGCAAGTTAGAGGCTCTGGAAACAAATTCTCAAGATGAAATTGATAGGTAACCTATTGTTTGAATAATCTGAAAAGAAGGAGGCTGACAAGTTGAGCAGCAAAAGAATCATACATATGTAGTACATATGATAGTGGTAAACTAAGGTTCTATCTGATACAGTACTTACATAATTATAATGCCAACATGTTTTTATTGGGAGCATGAACACACAGGAAGTATGTGTGTAAGTTTAGTGTGTAAGTTTAGTGACAAAACTTACATGAAAGCTAAATTTTTATCTAAACTAGGAAGTAAAGAATCCTAAAATGAAATATAAATATAATACTTAATCAGGGTCACATTTCCCAAGTGTGAGTATTTTATTATGATTAAGTGATACAGTTTCTGCAGTGAACTCCAGGTGGGTGGGGAGAAAGTGAATGTGAATCCAGTAAGGATGTACAGGGATGTACGGGTATTATTCTTTCTGTAACTTTTTTCATTTTTTTTGAGACATTCTCCCTGTGTAGCCTAGGCCAGTCTTAAACTTGTGGCCCTTCTGCCTAAGTTTCCCAAGTATTGGGATTATGAGTATCTACCATGTCTTAGTTACTTTTCTCTCGTTGCTGAGACAAATTACCCAACACTCAAAATTAAGGAAAGGTTTATTTGGCTCACAGTTTGTGGAGGTTTCAGTCCATAATCAGCTGGCTCCAAGGCAGAGTGGCATGGCACAGGTGCAACATTTCAAGGCAGCAGAAGACAGCAAAAGAGGCAAGAGCAAAAGTGGGGAGCAAGCCTGTTTTCCTCCATTATGTTGGAAGCAGGCTACACACTCACAGCATCTCTGGGCCGCCCTCTTGCACAGGCTCAGGATGTTTATAAAGTGTGGCCCTTGGCTTCCTGCTAAGTCAGTTAAGCTTCTCAGTTCTCAAGTTGACACAGTGTATCAACCATTACACACCTTCATGGGGTTGGGATTATAGTATGCAAGTATTGGGGTTACAGGTATCCAGCCCTCTAACTTTCTTGAGGGTTTGAAGTTTTTCAGAATGAAAGGTTGAGAGGCGATCAGCAATATTATATTTAGATACCTCAAAGTAAGTAGATAGACATGCTTATTAAGCAGGGTGCATTTTTTGATTTCTTTTATGTGATACTGAGCATCAAACCCAAGGCCTTATATGTTCTAGAAACACACTCTACCATTAAACTGCATTCCCAGGTGAGCTAAAATGCTTTCAGGTAGTTGCCTGTAGGAATGGGAAGTTAACATGGTAGAAGAGGAGGGAGGCTCCGCTAATGATTTTCATAACTAGTGGTGTGCATGCCTGTAATTCAAACACTCAGGACATTGAGGCAAGAGGGTCACTGTGAGTCTGAGGCCAGCCTGAACTATATAATGAGACCTCGTGTCATGAAACAAACAAAAGCCAAGTATAGTGGTGTACACCAAAGTCCCAGCTATCTGGGAACTATGGCAGGAGGATTACTGGAGTCCAAGAGTTCAAGGCCACCTGTGCAACATAGCAAGATCCCAAACAGTAATAAATGGAAATAAGAATAACAATTTTTAGAAGAAGCTATTGTTCATACAATATGCAAGAATTGTGATAGAAAAAAATACTACCCGTAACAACAAAAACATGAAGTATTTAGGAAAAACTTTAGCTTGAAATATGCAAGATTTGTATCAAGACTGGCCCTCCACATAGGGATATAAAAAACCTGGAGTGGAAAGACATGTCATATTCCTGGGATGATTCAGTATTGTAGAGATGGCAGTTGCCCATAAAGTAAATGAAAGAAAGGCCCAGTCAAAATCTCAACAAAGGGACTTTATAGCTCTTTTGTGAAAATGCTATAAAAATGTGTTTTTGAAGAAAATGTGAAAGGAATATCTATACCTTTGAAAGTACATTGAAAATCTACACAGAATCACAACATTGTGGTACAAGCAGTGATATGATATAGCTACTTCTGCTCACTTTTTATGGTCATTTGCATGATTTATCTTTTTCTAACACTTCACTGTCTAGATATATGTTCACCCATGAAGTGAATCTCTTGTAGGGAACATATATTGAGTCTTGTATTTTTCTTTATTTTTATTTTTTTTTTAAATATTCTGCCAATATGCCTTTTGTGGATTTAATTCATTTACATTCACAGTTTTTATTGATCTTTATAAACTTCCTCCACTGGGGCTCTGTGGTACCAGTAATGGTGGACTCAAGGTTGGACACACAGGGGACTATGAGGTGATTGTGAGTGGCAGTGGGGCTTGTATTGGTAGCTGTTTTCCTAGAGCTGTGGAACCCAGGTGGTACATTCTTCAGGTTTCAAGGGACAAGTACAAGTGATGTCTGGGAGTTTGACCCCAGTTCTAGTGGTCCCAAGTCCTTGTACTAAAGAAGAAACATTCCTAGGTCTCTTGAAGCACGTGCAGGGAACTTTTGAACTCTTGGCCCTGGAATCCATGCGTCTAGAGCTGTAGATCTCAGAGGAGCCCTTCCTTAGATCCCACAGGTTGAATACAAGTGGCTCATGACCTTGGTACCTGTTGTCCTAGAGGTGCACTGATAGGGATAAGATGTGGCATTGGTACCTGTGGTCCCAGAGTTGCACTGATAGGGCTAAGATGTGGCATTGGTGCCTGTGGTCCCAGAGGTGCAAGACACAGATCACTTCTTCCCCTGGTCCTAAGAGACTTGGGGAGGTTGGGTGTTCCTGGAGCTTTTTGCATCAGCAGTTACAGTCCCAAGCCATGGGCTAGGTTAGAGACCTTCCCTACTTCCCACTGGGAAAGTGCATGTTGTGTTCTGTTGGGGGCATTGGTAGCCACTATCCTGGAGTTACAGCACATGGATAGAACCTTCCCCAGGATTCAGTGAACAGGCAAGATGATGCCCAACTTTGGTTACCAGGGTCACTGTTCCTAACCATGGGTTGGAAAAGAGACCTTCCCTAGCTCCTGTGGGGCAAGTATCAGTAGGACTTGAGCTTGTAGTTATAGCAGCCATTGGTCTTAAATCTGCAAGACACCGAGGGAGCTGTCTTTTGCTCTGTGTGGTACACACAGGACCATGGGTTCTGGCAGCATCCATAGGTCAGCTACTAGCCCCAAAGGCGAGATGTTATTTAGCAGTGGCTGTTATAACAGCTTGCATTCTTGGGGTTGGGTGGGCCTCATCGTGGGTTCTTTTTTTCAGAGCAGTTACCCCTAGATCAGCCAGAGCGCCAAACTGAATTTAAAACCTATGAGAATCAAGGAACTCTGCAGTTAAGACTGCTGGTCTATTGGTATAATAGCAGTTCTTTCCCAACTGTGTGAAGATTCCCCACTCTTCCCCTCCACAGCCAGGGAAACAGGGTTGAAATTGCAATTTGCTTGTTCTTTTCTCTGGGTTGCCTTTTTTGTTTGTTTTTTGTACTGGAAATTGAACTCAGGACCTTGTGCTTGCCAGGCAGGTGCTTAAGCCACTGAGCCAAACTCCTGGCCCTGATTTTTTGAGGCAGGGTTGCATTATGTAGCTCAGGCTGGCCTTGTGCTCACATTGTAGCCCAAGCCGGCCTTGAACTCACAACACTCCTCCTACCTCAGCCTCCCGAGTGCTGGGATTAAAGGGATGCGCCACCACACCCGGCCTGGGCGTTTAGGGTTCCTGACCCTCTGCGCTGACCCTCTGCGCTGTTTAGGGTTCCTGACACTTCCTGCCTGATTTCCAGTGTTTCTCCCAATCACTCTCCTCAGACATTTTCCTTTTTTGGTCTGTGGCGGAGCCGTAGACAGGGCACCTCTGTCAAGCCATGATGGATCGTCCTCTACTTCATTTCTTACACGTACATACATTGCAGCTACATATATCAAAGATTTAAATGTGAAAAAATATTTTAAAATTCATTGAATAAACTAACACAGCCAGTTATCATGCCGGTGCCACGAGCATCACCCTTGACTTTAACATGTCTCTCACCGCATCACTTTTCACTAACTGTACTGAGATATTTCTTCATCATCAGCTCTCAGATCTATGTCCCCTGCCCCTACTGTCATCTAAGCTTCAAGCATGTCTTCCTTGGATCAGTGCAAGATGCAAACAGGACTCGCTGCCTCTCCAATATGATCTGAATCCAACCCGTTTTTCACAGAGTAGTGTTTCTCTTACCCTTCGGGGATTTTCCACTGCTTTTAGGACCACGCCCAGTACCTCATGGTGAATCATTTGGCCCTCATGATCTGGCTGCTTCTTTCTCTGGTATCCTCCCTCCTGCTATCTCTGCCATCATTTTAATACTAGGAAAGTTTCAGTTTTGAGGTCTTTCCAACCTTTTACCCCGGAACCTCCACATACACTTGTTCTATCTGGAACATTTTCCTATACTTATACAGTCTTCATTTTTCAGGTCTGGAAGCTTTCTCAAATCCATTTATTAGAGCACTTGGTTAAACTGACCCTCTTGTCACAAGTGCTGGGATTTTGCCTATCTCATTCATCTTTGGCTCCCTTAGATCTTAGTAGCGCACCTAAGTATTTGGCGAATGAATTAAACTGTGCTCATGAGTCAGTTCTTACAATTGAAAAATACAGAATGAACTGCAATAGGAAAGAAAATAGAGCCATGAGCCATATCTGAGTCAGCGTTGCGTGGACTGGATTCCAAAAATAAATTCCTGCTCCAGGCCAGTCTTCTCTGACTTTGAAATATTTTCAACAATTCCAGCCTCTCAGCCTTTCAGGGCTAGGAGTGGAGCTCCCAAGTGCAAGGCTACCTGTGCTGTTTTTCTGCTTCCTACATCTAGGATCTTCAGTTAACATTGTTTCAGATTTATCTTGCTAACTGTCCTCAAGCATCAGCAGAGGAAATGAAATCTTAAAAGATAAATTTTGAATTTTTTTTTTTTTTTGACAGCTGTTTTGTTTCCCCAAGGTTGTAAGGTTGAGAAAACCCAGCCTTATCGGCCACGGAAAGGTGGGGATATTATACTAAGGGGTTGTCAGCTGGACAAATTGCCTCCTGAAGACAAGGACAATGGGCTTTGTCACTTGTGTATCCCCCACAAGACCTCAACAAGGATCTACTGACTTCCCTGGGATTGCAGGTTTCTTCAGTCTGTACTCAAAAATTAATAGCATGCTCTTTCAATACCCCACGGCCTAGGCTTGTGTTACTTCAATCAGACAGAAGTAAGAAATTTGTTTGATTTGCTACACACTTTAAAAAATTATGAATCAGCAAAGATACCACAAACGGGAAGAAAAGATTTTAATCTGTCAGACTCCCTGCTCCATATACGGTGAAACGTTAAAGCTTCTGTGAACTCCTCTTCCAGAAGATTTTTGTCTCAATGTTTGTCAGGAAAAGAAGGGTTAAAAAGAGAATTAAAAAAAAAAAATCTCATCATGTCATGATCAGTGTGCATTATGGGTTTGCTTGCCAAATTATGTGTATCTGCATTACAGCTGTTGCAGAAGGTTTTAAAGTGAATTTAGAATTTAAAATGGAACTGCAGCCAATGGAGGAGATGGACTCCCCAGCCTTCAGATCCAGGTTGATCTGGCCTGAGCAGTGGAAGCCACCCATGCCCTAGAGAGAAGGGGCAGCCGCAGGAAACTCAAGTGCTCCTCAGCAACCCTAAGAAAGGGAACTCGCTCTTCTCCACAGACCCCAATTGCATCTGCTGAGCAGGCCGCTCTGGCCTTGTTTCATTGCTTAGTTACTTAATACTAGATAGTACTTAGCTTCTTGGACATCAAGATGGGAGTTCTGGCGATGCACACTGAATGAAATACAGCAGATAAACCATTAAGGAACCGTTTTCCCTGAAGCCAGAAACTTCAGCATACATCATTTTTCAGATGTAGGGTAGATTGGGAAAAATAGTTTTGACTTTTATGAAAATATTTTCCCCATTTCCATGACAAGATCATTATTAATTTCCACTGAGCCAGAGGAAATTCCAAAGTACTAGGGCCAATCTTTTGTTTTAGGTGGAGTTCTTATCACTGTGAACAAATACCAGTTTTCCCTCAAATGATCTTTAGGAAAATCTGTACTATAGTATCTTTGGTAAATTAGTGATTTGTTGTCAAGATGTTTTGTCTGGTTTTTTTTGTTTTGTTTTGTTTTTTGTTTTGCATGTGTGGTTGGTTGGTTGGTTTTTTGAGACAGGGCCTTGTTATGTAGGTCAGGCTAGCTTTGAGCTCACTCTGTAGCCTATGCTGGCCAGAACTCATGGTGATCCTCTTGCCTCAGCCTCCCAGGCACTAGGATTACAGGTATGTGCCACCATGCCCGCTTGTCTGTTAAATACAGGAGATAGGCTATAATTAAAATTTTTCTTTCACTATGTAAAAACAAAAACAATAAAATCACTCTCTGCCTGAGTGACCCTGGTGGGCAATTCTTACTGACTGACCAACACCCATTTGTAAGAGTGCCCCCAGCCCTTTCCCTGAACTGACTATGATTTCAGTGAGTGTTTCCTGGTGACCCCTCACACTTTGGAAGCCAAGGGGCTGGGCTGTGCTGTCCACTGGCCAGATGTGAGTCTGGACCACTTGAAATGAAACTGTGTGACTATGGAAGTATGGAAGTGTAAGTATGGAACTATGTTTAATTAACATATAAATTAAAAACTTATGCTCATTTTAGGTTTTTAAAAACTGTGGGGTTTTTTTGTACTGGGGATCAAACTCATGACCTTGCATTGTCGGGCAGGCGCTGTGCCATTGAGCTAAATCCCTGGCCCCAGTTTTTGAAAACTTTTAAGAATGTTTAGAACAACTCAATATGTGAACTTACTGTTTTAACTGTTAATTGTATGAAACCCACATGGCTGATTGTCTGCAGTTTGAGTATTTCCATTAAAATTTAGCATCCAAATGGAGATGTGCTATATGTGTAAAATATACTGAATTTGGAGGAAAAATGTATAAAATATGTTACTGATAAATTTTATATGGCTTGAATGTTGAAATATTTGGATATATTGGGTTAAATAAAATGTCTATTGAAATTTTATTTTTATATTTTAATATGGCACTACATAATTATCTTTATTAGCATATCAATTTTATGTATTAATGGGGTGATATTTACATAAATGCATATGTATTACAGTGATCATCCTTTTTTTACCTTCTTCCCAATTCCATTCCCAATCTTTAGTCATCAGTACTCTACATTCAGATTGACTTTTTTTAGCTTCCACCAATTGCCAAGAACCTGTGGTATGTGTCTTTCTGTGTCTACCTTATTCTACTCAACATATTGTCTTCCTATCCTATCCATTTTGCTGTGAATGATAGGAATTCATTCGTTCTTCTTTATGACTGAATAATACTCCACTGTAGGATATCTGGATCATACAATAGGTCTAATTTTAGTTTGTTGAGGAGCATCCTCACTGTTTTCCATAACGGCTATACTAATTTATACTCCTACCAAAAGTGTATGAGTTTCTTTTTGTTTATATACATCTTTACCAGCAATATCTATATGTAATAGCTATACTAACTGGGGTGAGGTGAGATGCCTTTCCGAATGGCTTATGAATTAAGCATTTTTTCATATACCTCTGGGACATCTCTGTTCTTCTGAGAAGTGTCTGTTCAGATCATTGGCCCATTTTTAAATTAGATTACTTGTTTTTTATGTTAAGGTTTGAGTTCTTTATATTCTGATGATAGTAAAGCTCTGTCAGTTGAGCAGTTGGCAAATATTTACTCCCACTCTGTAGGTGGCCTCTTTATTCTGTTGATGATTTCCTTTGCTGTGCCAAGCTTTATGGTTTACTTTTTTAATAATTTTTAATTTTTATTACTACACACTTGCAGCACCTAATGATAACATTTATTGTGGGGAACTGGTACAGTACATAACGAATATCAATTCCTTCTCTTTCCCCCATTACCTTTTGGCCAGATTTGGATTCATTTATTTTATAAATTCTTATCAAATGAACTATAAATACAGATTAGTAATCAGAATAGCACGCAAAACAAAAACAAGCAAAAAACATTAAGATGATTATACTAAATCAAGGTTCACTTTTAAATATATTGTCTATGCTAGATTGCAGTAACTTTTTTTCTCTCTTTTTATCATTTGGTCTGTTATTTTGGACTTTATATATTGGGTTTCATATATAAGAGAAAGCATGTCATATTTAAGCTTGTGTGCCTGACTTACTTCACTTAACATTATGGTCTCAAGGTGCATCCATTTTCTTACAAATGACTGTACTTTATCCTTTGTGGCAGAGTAGTATTCCTTTGGGTATAAATACCACATTTTCTTTATCTATCTATTGATGGGCATACAGACTGCTTCCAAGATTTAGCTATTATGAATTGTGCTGCTGTAAATATGGGTACACATACATAATTGTGATATGATGTCTTTAACTCTTTTTTTTTTTTTTTTTGGTATCAGGGATTGAATTTATGACCTTGTGCTTACCAGACAAGTGCTTGAGCTGCTGAGCTAAATCCCTGACCCTGATGTCTTTAACTGTTTTGTGAAGATACCTAAAAGGAAAATAGCTAGATTTAATGAGATTTCTATTTTTCATTTTTTTGAGACGTCTCCGTTTTGATTTCCACAGTCGTTGTACAAGTTTACATTCCTACTAATAAAGGGTTCCTTTACCCTTTTGCCTCTGCAGCATTTGTTATTGGTGGTTTTCTTGATGATAGCCATTCTTTCTAGAGTGAGATGGAATCTCAGTGTTGTTTTAATTTGCATTTTTTTTTAACAGTATCGGGGATAGAACTCACAACCTCATGCCTGCCAGGCAGGTGCTTAGGCCACTGAGCCAAACTCCCAGTCCTATTTTTTCGAGGCAGGGTCGCACTATGTAGCTCAGACCAGCCTGCTGTAGCCCAAACCGGCCTCAAACGCATTGTGCTCCACTTACCTCAGCCTCCTGAATGCTGGGATTAAAGGCGTGCGCCACCACGCCCAACCTTTAATTTGCATTTCCTGAATGACCAGTGATGCAGAACATTTTCTCATGTATTTATTTGAGAAGTGTCTATTTCAGATGTTCATTTTTTATTGAGTCTTTAACTTTGGGGGGTGGGTTTAATTATTTTGAGTTTTTTATTCTAGAAACTAGTCCTTCAAAGAGTAGCTGGAAAAATACTTCTTCCCATTCTACAAGTTATCTCTTCAGTCTGTGGTTTTCTTTGCTGTGCAGACACTTTAATTGGATATTATCCCATTCGGCGTCTAAACGTGAGTAACACCAGTCACTGCAGTCCACAGCGTCCACTGCTCTGTTCCACTGGTGTTTCTCTGTGGAGGCCTCTGGGGTAGCCAACAGTGGCTATGCTTCTGCAGGTTCGAATCCTCCCCCTACCACACACACACACACACACACACACTGCAGGCCAGGGCTCAGAGAGAAAATGCCACTCGCCACCTCCATCTTGTGCTTTGTGGTCCCTCGCTTCGCTCTCCCTCTGGGCTCTAATTCTTACTTCAGATCCTTGCTGGGTCCTCGGAGCCCACTTCCCTCGTCCTCGTCACCTTGCTGTATTCCAGCGTCTGGATTCCAGATACCAGAGAGGCTGTTTCTCTGCTGCTCACCATGCTGCCATCTTCCCAGAAGTCCTGGAGACCATCGATCCTTTGTATTTATGTGTTATAGGTTCCAGTGTCTCCTTTTTTTACCTGCAACTTTATTTAGGTCTTCTGTTTTTTCTTGATTAGTTTAAGATTTTTGTCTATTTTATCTTTTTTTCCCCCTTTCCCTTCCTTCCCTTACGCCTCCCCCACCCTTGTCCCTCTTCCCACTTGAGCATATTTTTCCTACTTCCCAATATCTATCATCCATTTTGGCACTCACCTTATTTTGTCTCTTCCAAGAACTCTGTTTCATGGATATTTTGTATTTTTATAGCCTCCATTTCATTATCTTTGCTATGATCTTTATTTCTTTCCTTTTTACTATTTTCCACTTCAGTTCTTATTTTCTAACTTGTAGAAATGCATTTCTATGTTGTTTGAAATTTTCCTTATTTTTTTAACATTATAGCACTTCATTTTTTTTTCTTTTATTAGTAGGTGTTTGGAATATATAATAGTGATGTTCATTTTTGGGAATCAGTACATGCTTGCATACATACATTTCTTGATCATTTTCAATTTCTTTAGCCACCTCTTCCTTCTCTTCTTCCCCTAATCCCCTTCCTCATCTATTTTTTGAAGTATAAGCAATAATTGAAATATAGGTACTAAAATTCTTTTAGTATTGCTTTTCCTGCATCTTACAAGTGTCAATATGTTGTGTTTTCCATTTCATTTATTTTGAGAAAGTTTTAAATTTTGCTACTGGCTTTTGTTTATTCAAAAGCATATTGTTCAGTCTACATGTATTTTGTTTTAAATTTGTCGTTGACCTCTTATCTTATTCCATTACAATCAGTAAAGACAAAGGGCATTATTTCAATTCTTTGAATTTATTAGTGTTATAGGTTAAGCCTAGATGTTCCCCAAAGCTTCATGTGTTTATAGGTGGAGCTTTTGGAAGGTGACTGGATCATGGGTGTGTGATACTGGATTAGTCTGCTGATGGTTTTACAGCTGGGTGTGTTGCTTGGAGGTGAAGCCTGGTGTGAAGAGGTGGGTTACTGTGGGCATAGCCTGGGGGGTTTATATATATATCCTCCTCCCTTGACCCCTTGCTGCTTCCTGCCTGCCCTGCCATGAACTCTTTCTCCTCTACGATGCCCTCCTGCCATGAAGCCCTGCCTTGGAACCAGGTGATTATGGACTGAAACCTCTACAAACTGTGAGCCAAAATAAAACTCTTCTCTTTTAACTGGTTATTTTGTCCCAGCAATGAGAAAGTAACTAAAACAATTAGTCTAATAAATTATTTTAAAATATAAAATTCCATGGGCTGATTAAAAACGTGTATTCTGCAAGTGTTTGATGGGATGTTCTGTAAATGTCTGTTAAGTCTGTTTGATCTGTAGTTTGACTCTGTTGTTTCTTTGTTCATTTGTTGTCTGAATGGTATGACCCTTGAAAATGGGGTGTTGAAGTCTCCCCTATTGTGTTGGAGGTATTCTCCATTAGGTGTAATAGTGCCTTTAATAAAATTGGGTACTCTGATATTGAGTGCATATAGATGTACAGTTGTTTTATCTTCTTGTTGAATTGATCCTTTGATCATCATATAGTGACTTTCTGTCTTAGTTTTTATCTTAAAGTTTATTTTGTCAAATATATGTATAGGTACTCCTGCTCACTTTAGATTTGTGTTTGCTTAGAATGTCATCTTCCATTCCATTCCTTTGCTTTTTTTTTTTTTTTTTTTGTGTGTGGCACAGTGGATTGAACTCACAACCTTGCACCTGTCAGACAGGCGCTTAAGTCACTGAGCCAAACTCCCGGCCCTGTTTTTTTGAGGCAGAGTTGCACTGTGTAGCTCAGGCCAGGCTTGCGCTCACGTTGTAGCCCAAGCCGGCCTCAAACTCACAATGCTCCTCCTACCTCAGCCTCCTGAGTGCTGGGATTAAAGGTGTGCGCCACCACACCCGGCTCATTCCTTTACTTTTAATCTGTGTATATCTTTACAGTGAAATGAGTTTCTTGTAGACAGCATGTTACTAGATCTTCTGTTTTATCCATGTCACCAGTCTGTATCTTTCAACTGGAGAATTTAGACTGTTTATGCCCAGGATTATCATCAATAGGTAAAGATTATTCTTGTTATTCTGATTTTCTTCTGGTTGTTTTCAATATATTCTTTGTCTTTCTTTTATCTTTGTGGTTTGATGGTTTACTGTATTGATAATCGATTGGTTTTATTTCTGTTTTGTCTGTCTGCTCTTCTGGGAGGTATTTCATGTGATTTCATGATGGTAATCTTTCTTTTGCTTCTGGATACAGGGCTCCCCTAAGCATTTTAGGCAAGGCAGGTCTGGTGGAGTCCCTGTTTTTCTTGCTTTGGAAGATCTTTATTTCTCTTTAATTTCTCAAGGATAACCTTTATAGAAAATCTTCTTTGTTGGTAAAGGGGATGGTGTAATCTTCATTGACAGTTATTTTCTTTCTTTCAGAACACCTCTTTCCGTTCTCTTCTAGCCTGTAACTTCTCTGCTGAGAAATCTACTGTTAGTCTAATGGGGATTCCCTTTCATATGAGTTGGCTCTATCTTCTTGCTAATTTAGAAATCCATTCTTGGCCTTGTACTTTTGGGGGTTTGATTATAATATGCTATAGGTATTATCTTTTCTGGTCATATTTGTTTAGGGTCCTAATGCCTCCCGTACATGGATGTCCGTATCTTTTCCAAGATTAGGTAAGCTTTCAGTTATTGTCTAATTGAATGAATTATCTATGCCCCATTGTCCCCTTCACCTTTGGGTATTCTGATAATGTGGATGTTTGCTCACTTAGAGGTGTCCTAAAGGTCTTAAATGTTCTTTTCTTTTCTTTTTCTTTTTGTCTGAAATATTCCAGAAGTCCTGTCTTCAAATTCAGATCTCTTGATGTAGCCCTCACTTGATCTCTTTTGTTATTAAGGCTTTTGATTTTATTTTCCATTTGCTTTATTCAGTTTTTCATTTCCAAGATTTCTTTTTGGTTCTTTTGCAAGATCTCTATCTATATACTTAATTTCTTATTCATATCCTGTATTGTCTTCCTAATTAAATTTACCTACATTATTTGTTTCTGTGTTATCTTGGTTCTTACTGAGTTTTTTATGATCACTCCTTTTCAAATATTTCATGTACTTTTATTTCCTTAGAATTTATTGCTGGACAATTATTTTATATTCTTTTGGAGGTATTTCTTGTTTTAGCACATTGAGATTTGTGTATATGATGGTTCAGATATCTCTACCAACTTTAAGGGCTTGCTTCTTAGTAAGGTGCTTTTCCTTGAAGATGTGTTGTGGTTTGTTGATTCACCGTGGAATGTTGACTTTTGATTCTATCTGGCACAAAAGTGTAATTTCCCTATAGCTTCTTTCCTGTGATGAATGACTCTGGGCCCAGTAAGTTTTCTGGCGTTCAAAGATACCCACCGTGGGCCATGCAAGTGTATGGACACTGCTGCAGCTGGAGGAGGTGTAATGTAGGCAGCAGTAGGTGTGTGGTGTTCGATTGTGTGGCTACTAATATAAGGGAATAGTGATCCCTTTAGATAAGAATAAGCATGTCTTTGTATCTGGAGACTGATTTAAAGAAATGTGTCTGGTTGCCAAGTTGACAAGGGGTGGATTTTAATGGTTGATACATTATGTCAACTTGAAAAGTTTAGAAGTTTAACTAAGGGACTCAGTAGGGGGCCAGGGTTCTCACTTTGTAAACATCTTCATTCCGTGCAAGAAGAGGGTACAGGGAAGCTGTAAGTGCTACTCCTGCCACAGCGGGCAGATAGCTTATTCACAATACAAGGGAGGAAAAGAGGCTTGCTCTCCCTCCCCTTTTTCCTCTTGCTTCTTTTGCTGTCTTTTGCTGCCCCTGTGCCATGCCGCCCTGCTTTGGAGCCAGCTGATTATGGACTGAAACTTCCACAAACTGTGAGCTAAATAAACCTTGCCTTCCTTAATTTTGGGTGTGGGATATTTTGTCCCAGCAATGAGAGAAAAGTGACTATGACATCCCTTTCACCTGTAGCCCCAGAGGAGACTCTAGGTTTGTTGTTGTTGTTGTTGTTGTTTGTTTGTTTGTTATTGTTGTTTTTTGTTTTTTTTTTCCTTTTACTATACTGCTGTCCCAGATCTCTGGATATTCCCAGGCTTCCATCTCTCTCTGATTTCCAGGGTTGCTCACTATTGTTCACCTCAGAATACACCTACCACCCTGATCCTTTGGTTTTTTGTGGAGGTGCAGATGAGTGCCAGGTGCCTCTGTTCAGCACTGGAAGGCTCCTTCCTCTTGGGCAGCTGTGGGGCAGTTCTGTAACCTGAATCCAGCCCACTCAGAGCCAAGCAAAGCAAGTAAGGACCAGAGAACTGGTGGACAAGGCCAAATGGAGGTCATCTTGTAAGGTGGTTCTCCCTTCATTCTGCTCTGTTGTGGTCTCACTGCAAAGACCTGTGTCCCTGTCTGTCCTAGTGAGATCCTCAGACTTCCTAGTTTTCTATCTCATGTCAATCCATCAGCTGTCTTTGACTTACACTATCCAGCCTCTTCCTAGTGATTATAGCCAAACACCCTGACTTGATCAAGATCTTTTAGGAAGCAAATTTCTGCCCTTGACACCGATTTCACGGGAATCCTGATGCATGTAGTTACCACTGAAGTTACAGCTACAAAGGTTGAGGCTGGAGCAGTATTTTGAGCTGCTCAGGCAATTCTGATCAGGCTAAGAGCCACTTCTGTAGGTTTTAAGTCTGCTTGCCCAATGAGAAAACCTGTGTAGGGGTTTGTTAAACATCCTGGGATCCCTGCCCTCCTGTAGCTGGAGTGCATTCCAGCATTCAGGAAACCTGGGTTGAAGACCTATTATGCATGTGTCAGGCATTGTTTCAGCTTCTAGGGATACAATCAAAATAGACAAAAACCTCTCTCTATTAAAGTGTACTTTCAGTAGGAAAGGGGAGAATAAGTAAAAGAAAAATATATAGTGTGTCACTTGATGAAACGTTCTATAAACCAAAGCAGAGGGTGGTGTGTGTGTGTGTGTGTGTGTGTGTGTGTGTGTGTGTGTGTAGGGTTTAAAGGTGTAGATGGGGTGGTCACACAAGGAGTCCCTGGTGGCTTACATTTACATTTGCAGGAAAAGAGAAGAGATCGAGGACAGGGAGTAGGGAGAGAGCTTTCGAGGCAAATGCAAATGCCTGTGCAGAGACCCCAAGGTAAGAAAACATCTGGGGTACTGGAGGAACAGCAGAACACCAGTGCAGCTGGGGTGCAGTAAGGAAAAAGAGGAGTAGAAACTGGAGTCAGAGAGTGAAGGTGGTAGAGGGAGGTGGGCATCTGTGATCTCCACTTTCACCCATTTAAAAAATGAAATAAAAGAATCACCATCAGCAAGTTTTAACCAGCCATCAACCCAGTAGGTATGGAAGGGCTGGGTAAAGCTGCCTTCCATGGAGCTGATGTCATTTTGCCAGCATTTATGGAGTATGTCCCCAGAGCAGGCACTTCTCCAGGACAAATCATCACCCTTTACTTCTGCGCATATTTGGTGTTGAAGATAAGCCACAGGACAGCCCTTGTTTCACAGACCTTATCACAAACACACACAGAAAAATGTGCATGGGTTTCTTCCCAAAGAATACATCATCACCCTCAATGAGAAAGAGATGCTTGAAAAGAAAAAAATATGGTAAAACCATTAATCCTGAATGTTATTTGTCTGCTGTTTATTAAGGGAGGACACTTCCCAAAATCCTGTTTGTTTGAAAAATTGGAAAACTCTAACAATCACCAGAAGTGGCTTTATCTCTCTTAGGTATCCTGACTTCCTTCTGTGTCTTTGGCTGATTAGACTGCATTAGACAGCAGGAGAAAGTTCACGCGCTGGGGCTCAGGCTTTAGCTCTGTTCTCTTTGTAGATCTGTGAATGCTTTTAGCCAATTGCTTGCTGCACACCAGGCATCGGGAGAGCATCTCATTCAGGCACCCCCACTCGCTCATTCTCTGTTTGAATGCCTCATGAACTCTGGGAACCCAGGAATTTTCTCTGCCTTATCTTCACCCCCTAAATGCGAGAACATGTGTGGAGTTACAGCGTCAGCTGTGGTTCCAGGAATGAAAGAGACACTAGTACGGAAAAAAGATGAGTGAATTTGGGGAGAAAATGTAGGGTTTATATTCTAGCCAGAAGTCAGATGTAAATAAATTGATAGGAAACACTAGAGTGCAAGTGCTTTGAGAACAGATGGGCAGATGAGGTAGTGAGTGGCAGAGCACGCAGTGCTGGGGTAGCACAGTGGTCAAGAGAGGATGCGCGAGAAAGGGGGCTTCTCAGTAGATCTGCCCAGGCAGGGCCGATAATAAGAACCAAGGCTCCAAGACTGGGGACAGTGGTGAGGGCACCGGGACACAGCGGGCCAGGTGGCTGAGATCGGGGAGAAGCACAGATGACATGTTGTTATCTGAGCAAAAACTCCAGACCCAACCTAAGCAAGACCGAGGGAAGCCGCAGCAGTGCAGGAGGGGTCATCGCAGCTGGCCATTCTGCGCTGAGAACAGACTGGAGGTCCCGCTGAAGAAGACTGCAGAAATCCAGGCCAGAGAAAGAGTGGCGAATGCATGTCGCAGATTCAGGCCAGGAGGAGACCCACTGATTAACCTGTCTCCCCCTCTCCCCGTCCTCTCTTTAGGGAGGGATCCTCTCCTTCCCACTGTGAAACAGGGAAACAAGGCAAGGCTGCTAGTCTGCCTGAAATAGGATATTTTTCGTAGCAGACATTTTCATAAATATGATTCACTTGATAACATCCTTTACTTAAGAACTTTTCTACTTTAAATTCCTTAAGAAGGCTGGGTAAGAAATACCTGCCTTCTGAACTTTCCAGACAGTGTTGCAGCTTGATTCAAGAACAGGGCGAAAAGTGGCTTTAGGCAAATCTCATGCAACTCACTCACTAAGTACCTACATTTAGTTCTCTTTAACAAAATACAAGCACACCCAAGGTAAGTGGACCACACTTGTTGGAAACAACTGGGGAGATGTTACCCTGACTCAGGGCAGCCTTTATAAATAGCCTCAGGTTAATGAGAAAATTGCAGCTTCTATAATTGGGTGTTCTCAGAGCTTAAGATGTCCAGTCCCAGAGATCCGTCAGTGGCTACTCCCCTGCACAAGCATGGCTTCCCCTCTGTGCATCGTGTTTTGCTGGAGAACGACTGTGCCCTTTCTGGCCTGGGGCCTCTCTGGGCTCCTCTCCTGCCACTAATCCCACGGCCAGTTTTGGAGAGACCTTGAGGTAAAGCCCTAAATGAAAAATGCTCCTCCTCCTTTCCCTGCCATGTGGTGATTATAAAGGGCAACTTCTCTTCTTAAAATTATGTGACTTCAAACACATGGCAAACCTAGCAGTCTGTCCTGGGTAGACTGTGGCTCAGTGACTCGTAGTGACAGATTGAGGAGCCAGAACGCTGAAACTGGCCAGAGGCACTCAAAAATTTAGTCAGTCTACTGACTCACTGTGACCAGGGCAAAGGGCCCTTTGCCTTCCATGTTATAACATGGAGTTCTTCCCTCTCAGATCACCCTTTTAACATGTTCTCACAGGCTTGAACCACTGGTGGTACACACAGGACTATCTCATCCGGAAGGCTGTACCACCTGACAGAACTGTCCTTACCGCATGACGGGACAATCATGCAGGTACCACTGGTATTCAGAGCCTGGCAGCGAGACATATGAATTACAGCCCTGTTGTGATTGTGTTAAACATAACTTTATCTGAATAAGTTAAAAGTAGAGAAAGAGGTAAGTATGAATCCCATGGGGCAACTTACCTTTGGGGTGGCTAGGTACATGACATGATTAACTGAAAAAAAACAGCAACCAGTTCAGCCAGCTTTCCTCAAAGGCGGAGAACAAAATTACCACAAGATTATGAGAAACAGACATAGCCTTTAATTTCCATTATCTTTAAAAAGTCTCTATTTCTTCTAAATCACAACTTTTAAAATTATAATAAGGTTACAGAGTTTGGGCTATGAGGTTTTATGTTCTTCGAATAAGATCTTTATCAAGTAATTTGTTGTATTCCACAAATTTCAAGGTGCTTCTCCTCACAACAAACCCTAGGTACATAAATGGGCCCTTAGTGTTCCAGACAGCTGAGTTAGATAGAAATATTATAGGCAGTCAGACAGGGCCGGGCCCTCGAAGGAACCAGTGCAGACCAGATACCTTGCAACTGTGGGGGAGACAGACACCTCTGCTGTGGGCCAGAACTCAAGACAAAATACAAATCAAATGTACCCACATACTTCCTAAGGATAAACATCGGGAATTGATATTCTGTATAGGTCTCTATCACCCTGAGGAAGCCAGGGGTCACCATCCCAACCTCCTACAGGAAAAACCACTGCACTTTATGTATCCCCACTCACTGTGTGACTCACTTCCCCATTTGTCCCTAATTTAATCAATTTTACCTGAGCAATTAATATTAGTTGACCATAGTTCTGTCCCACCTCATGCCCACTTTGCGAGTTCCTATGTTTTAGAAGGTGGAGTTCTTCCCTTAGACTTGCCTTACTTTGTGGTTTTATTTTAAAAGTCCCTAGAAAAGAGTCTTTGGCAACCCACTCGGGACCCCTTCTGTCTCAGACAGAAGCTTTCTTTCTCCCAATAAATATATTCTGCTCTTAACCGTTGTTATGGATTACAAACTGGTGGTCAAGTTAGCACCAGCTGAATTAATTCAGTTGGTGTTGAGTAAAGATGCTCCCCCTGAAGAAAGTTGCCAGCATAAATAGAGATGTGGAGAAGAAGAGCAAGGCGTTGTGGGTTCTTTCAAGAGTTGCTGTTTTGATCTGATGGTCTTGGAGGTGCTTGTCATGCTGGCTTCCTCAACATGGATTCGGCCATTATCGTTGAGAAGCTCGGGACCTCATCAATGAGAGTGGCTGTGGTTCATGTTGCGGGAGCTCCGCTCCTCACATTGTGCATCGCTTCCTGGCTCTGGAGGGGAGGTTGTGTGCTGGAGAAGCTGGTCACGCTGGGCTTCCTGACCTGTGCTCAACTGTTCTCGTTGGAGGAAGAACGCAGTCCTCATTGCTCCTGAGGATGGCTGTGGTGCTCTTCAGGGCAGCCCCGCTTCTTATTTTGAGTGTGACTTCTTGGCCCCTGTGTAGAACCCTCAACCCACTGCACAGCTCCTTCACCCCGCTGGCATAGACTTTCTAGTTTCACCGCTGACCTTTGGTCTTCCCGGCACAGAACTGTAAATAGACTGGCATGAGTCCTTATTGTGGGCTCTTAGATTCCCAGTTGGAACTATGGGAGGCACTGTCATGTGTTTTGGGTCTCTAGTGGGACTCTTGCAAGACACTGCTGTGGGATCCAGGCCCTTGGCTAAATATCCTGGGTCTTAGTGTTGTGGACAGATTTTCCTGCACTTTCTTGTGTTCAACTCTGGGTGATATTATGAAACAGTATTATAAACTCTGTGTCCTGTACGCAGTTGTTCTCTCTTTGTAACCCCTGACTACAACAACCGTCATCGTTCCTAAAATTCATTCTTCGATTTTAGAGAACACGAATGTGTACCAGACATGTAGTAGGGAGTTTTGTTCCTGTATATCATTAGGATTAAAAAATTGATCCCGATGCATAGAAGGAAAAACGAGGTCTGGAGAGGTTAGAAGGTGTTGCAGAGCCCACACAGCACACAGGGATCAGAGCTCAGGGCTTTGTCAGAGTCCTGCTTCCTCCTCCACACTCACCCCAAGTGTAAATCATGACACGGAATCCCTGGACATTGTGAATTCACCTGATGTGTATGCTTTCTCAAAATGCAAAGTTTTTAGAAATAGAACTCATATTTGAAAATTTAACATTTATCAGTTCCCATGACATCCACATTAAAAAAGTAACGAGAACCAGGAGAAATTTTAGTAATTTTCTAATTTAATTCAATATTTCAAAAATATAATTTCAGTGGGTAATCAATATAAAAGGTATTAAGATATTTTACATTTTTCGTGCTAAATTTTCAAAATTGGGCATGTATTTTACAGTTTACTGGGATGCCAAATCTTGATTCAAAATACTTCATCTGTATTTAGATTTCATAAAGCTTATAGGTGAAAAAGCAGATGGACATATCCAACTCATCCCAAGCATCCTTCAGTTTTCCCGGTAACTGAGTTGAGAATGATTATTGAAGCTACAGTTTTGTAAAATTAAAACTCGCCCTCCTCAGTG
This sequence comes from Dasyprocta punctata, assembly GCA_004363535.1. Lineage (NCBI taxonomy): Eukaryota > Metazoa > Chordata > Mammalia > Rodentia > Dasyproctidae > Dasyprocta > Dasyprocta punctata. The sequence continues at coordinate 43,474 of RJWM01013429.1, forward strand.
ACAAACCACAGGTCAGGTGTCGAGTGACCTGCAGCCAGAAGCTGTGCAGCTGGGGCCAGAGCGACAAGTGTATCTGCACAGGCCGCCGCTGCCAGGACTTTCCCCAGAGCAGACTGTCTCCTGTCTCTTAACAAAACAAAAGCACTTCTCAAATTCGTCCCTCTTCTCAATGTTTTTAAAATAATTAATATGCTTCTTAAATTTTCTCATAATATACTATGTTTTCTTATAAACTTTAAAGTCATTCACATTTAATACATCAGTGTTTCCTGTTGATTATGAAGCAGTTTGTATTTTACTGAATTCTAAAATAATCCAATCAGTCATGCATCTTTCTCTGGTGCAAATACTACAAGGTGTTAAATTAACCCCCAAAAGCAGTGTTAAAAAGAGGTCTGGCCATGTTTTTCAAAGGAAGAGGAAATATTGAGAGTTATTTACTTACATGAATAAGTCCTGAAAATCAAAAAGTGGAAAATTTTGTTTGCCTATGCTTTAGAAATAGCTCTCAATTTATTCATGACCTGGTCACAATTTGTATTTAAGAAGTAGATGCTATTCCACTGAAGTACTAGACCTAAGGACAATAATTATGGTCTTTTTTATTTAACATATATCTGTGTGACTCAAAATTACAAAACCCACTGAACAAAATAGATACCAAAATCTTTACCATAGGTGAGTAATTACACTCTGCACAAACTCCTGCCATTTCCAGTGCTGGAGCTGAGTAAGGCTGCACGAAGGAGCCCTGGATGTGGCCTTGCTGCTCTCTTATATCTTGGCTCTCTGCCTTTTGATTTGTTCCCACAACTCCATTTTTGCAATTGCTGAGAGGTGGACTTCATCAGGCCCATCTGCTAAGCGCAGAGCTCGGGTTAGGGCATACCTGGGAAAAAAACCAAACAAGCAGGGATTGTGGAAATTACCAGAGGAACAAGATATTTTAATGTGTTAATTCTAAACCATGACAATACTGATCCCACCAAGACAAAGGGAATATCAGGAAAATCAAGGAAGAAAGCTAAAGGACTTCCAAGGAGTCATTTTAAAGTTTCCAATGTGGGAGTTTAAAGATGGCTGACTAGAGGTGACTAATGCTCACCTCCTCCTCCACAAAGAACCAATAATGTACAGGTATAAGGCTGCACTTCGAGATAAATGACCAAAGAATGCTGGAAATCGGCAAGAGACTGGAAACTTGGAGGATTAAGAGATGTGGGATGACAGCATAGTAAGAGAGATAAAATAAAACACCCTACTACACGGCCAGAGGAGGGAAGTCTCTACTTTGCAGAGGTAAAAGTAAAGGGAACCACCCTTGCACACTGTATCAGCATGAACGTTGGTATTCCAGTCCTAACTGCTCGAGGGTTTTATAAGCCTCACAGGTTTGCAGCCCACTTAGGTAAGTAACTTGAGGTCTGTAGACTTGCTTTGGAAAAGATCTCACATTATCTACTAGAAAAACTCCAGGCTCCTGTAGCCAGGCCCCATCTAGAGAAGGGAGCTGTTCTCAGGGTTTGGACTGCTCTGGGGCTGGCTCAGAAACCCCTGCACATCCACATCCGTGGGCCTCTGTTGCTCTGCCTTTGGGGATAGTGGCCTTGTGAGCCCAACTTAGTCCAGAAAAATGACTATGATCCAACCCCAGCTGGAGACCTGCATATTATCAGGTGGACAGTTGATCAGACACAGAGGAAAGCGGTCTTCTGAGAACCACGCCAGACCACTTGCCCGCCGAGATCGAGGCTGTTAGACACGTGGCCGCGGGCCTGAGCCAGAACTGGAGGCAGGTGCGCCACGGTCCCCACGCGCTTCCCTCCACACCACACTCAGGTTCCTCTTCCTGATGAGGCGGGGAGGGGACACCATGGTTCCTGTTACTCTGTTGGGCACAGGGCCTGGTGACAGGGCCTCAGGCGACTCTGTGCTGCCGCCCTGTCCCTAGATGCACAAGAGAGAAGAAGGCTCAGAGAAACCTTACCTGGACTCGGCCAGTCCCGCTCCCAGGCACTCACTTCAGAGAAAGGGTTTATGTGAAAAAGCCTTGGCTCCAGCTGGCGCCCACTGTCGCCAAGTGTGCACTCTTCCCAAAGCGGAGGAGAGGAAAGTCAAGGTTCCTGCTGCCGCTGCACTCCCATGGTTCCTGCCACTGCCAGGCCCCCAAACCTTGTTCTGCCACACACTACTGTCGGGAGTGACAGCATCATAGAGCTGGTACTGTGGTTCCTGCCACCACCTCTCCCGTACAGCATCTGGCTGGGACCCACTAACTCGGAAGACAGTCTTCCGGCCCCTCACCTCTGCTGTGGCCATCGGTGCCAGAGGCCTAGCTAGTAGCAGAGCTAAAAGCAACAACACCTGAGGAAATCCCCCCTGCCCAGAAGGATCGCTACTCCCTAAGTAGGAAACATCACACACACAGCACCTGCTGCTGTCTACACCACAGCTGCCCGGAGTGCCAGGATGTCCTCACTCTTGCATGGCCCACAGAGACAGTAGTTTTCTTTGACTTCAACATAGTACATACTCTGCCCAAAGTCATTAATCACAATCAAGGAATCTATAAAGAAAGCATACTACGGATGCCCAGCTAGGAATAAAGCCAACATTGCACATCAGACCCACACTCCAATATATTTCAGGAGAAAACCACTTGCTACACAGGCCAACCCATAAAAGTGGTAATTATAGCTTGGATCTGGAATGACCTCTAAAGGCTCGTGTGTGGATAGGTTGGTCCCCAGCTGGTGATGCAAGTGGGAGGGCATGGGATCCAGGTGGAAGAGATGGGTCACTGGAGACATGCCTCTGGAGGCCACATCCCGTCCCCGAACTGTCTGTCTCTCTCCTTCATTTCCTCCTCCTTTACCTCCTTCTGGCCAATGCGAATGAGCTGCGTTGTTCCACCACCATGCCTTCTGCCATGATTACTGCCTGAGTAAGGCCCTACAACAGTAGAGCCAGTTGATCATGGATGGAGACCTCCGAAAGTGTGATAAAAATAAACCTTTCCTCCTTGTGTTGATTTACTCAGATGTTTTGCCACAGCTACTGAAACTTGACTGGCACTATTGTAGATATAACTGGTACAGCAGATGTACAAACCTCAATGTAGGACACAAAAAATGTGAAAAGCCAGGTAATATGACACATCCACAAGAACGGAAGGACATTCTAGCAAAGATCCCAAAGAAATCGAGATGAAACAACTGCTGGAGAAATTAAAAGGATGAATATTTTTTAAAAGTTTAATGAGATCCAAGAGAATACAGACAAACTGTTAAGTGAAATCAAGAAGACAATGCAGGGTTTTGGATGAGAAATTCAGCAAAGAAATAGAGAAACAGAGAAAGAAATGGAGACCTTGAAAAAGAATGAAAAAGAACTCTTGGAAATGAAAAAATAAATAAAATAAAAATAATACCGTTGAAAGCCTCAACAACAAAAGACATCCAATGGAAAAAAAAATCTGAATCCAACATCTTTTGAAATATTCTAGCCAGATAAAAAGTTAAAAACAAAATAATCCAATCAAACAAAAACAATGAAGAATTTTAAGACCTTGGAACAGTATTAAATGAACAAACATCCATATTTTGAAAACATCTGAATGCAAGGAAAAAAGGACACAGAAAACCCTAGCAGGAAATTCTCTGTTCTTGGAGAAGATACGGACATCCACATGTACAGGAGGCTTACAGAATCCCAAATAAACAGGACCAGAGAAGATCTTCTCCAAGGCTCTTCATCGTGAAACTGTCAAAGTACAAGACAAAGAATTTAAAATTCTGCAAGAGAAGAGCACCAAGTCACTATTAACTGACTAATAGCAGATTTCTCATCAGCAACCCCTAAGCCCAAGAGGAAAGAGAATGGCATATTCCAAGTCCTGATAAAAAATAGCTGCCAAGCGAGATTTCTATACTCAGGAGGATTATTAAGAAATGAAGGTGCACAAAAGACCTCTCAAGTCGATCAAAAACTAAGGAAACGCATGACCACCAGACCAGCCTTGCAAAAGATATTTATAGCAGTACTACACCCAGAGGTGAAAGATAACTACCATCTCTGCAAAGTATGCAAAAGTATAAAATCAATCCAGAACAGATACACAAAAGAGAAATAGAAAAGAATCTAGCTTTTCAATACCATAAACCATCAACCACAAAAATGAGAGGAAGAATAAAGAATATTCAAAACAATCAGAAGGAAATCAATAGTTATAGGAATATGACCTACTAAAATTGAATAAAGAGGGCATAAAACATGAATAAATTAATGGCAAGAAGTGAGATTGAGTCATTAATAAAAAGTTTGTGGGACGGTGTGAATACTTAAGCAGTACAGTGCTTGCCTAGCATATGTGAAGCTTTGAGTTCTCTTGCTAGTGTGTGCGTACGCTCCCCACCCCACAGTCTCCCAACAAAGAAAAACCCCAAGATTCACTAGTGAATTTTAGCAATTGTGTTTTGCTATTGTTGTTTTTGGTACTGGGAATTGAACTCAGGACCTTGTACTTGCCAGGCAGGTACTGAGCCACTGAGCCACTGAGCTATATCCTCAACCCCAATTTTATCAATTGTGAAAGGAGAAAATAATGCTATTTTTCCTCAAACTATTCCACAATCATTATATGAGGCTAGCATTACACTTTCACCAAAACTGGAGACCAACGCAACAAAAAAATATAAATCAATATCCCTGATGACTACAATACTAGAAAATAAAATTCAACACCACATCAAAATATCATATACCATGATCAAGTTAGTTTCATTCTAGGAATGCAAGGATGATTCAACATATGCAAATCAATGAACATAATTCGGCAGGTGATCAGAATGATCAAAATAATATTATCATCTAAACAAATGTAGATAAAGCTTTTGGTAAAATTCAATAACTAAAAATCCCTGAATCAAATCTTTATTATACCTCAGCATAATAAAGGTTACATATGACAAATCCATAACCAGCATCATACTAAATAGGAGAAAGCCAAAAGTATTTCCGGTAAGAATGGAAATAGGATCACCATGTCCACAGTCATTATTCTTATACAACATACTTCTAGGAGTTTTAGCCAGAGTAGTTAGGCATGACAATGACATAAAATGCACATAACAAGAAAAGGAATAAGTCAAATTTATCTTTTTTAACAGATTATATGGTTCTATACATAGGAAAATGGATAATTAGCCCCTAAAAACTATTAGAACTGATACCCAAATTTAGTAAAGTAGAATATAAAATCAAAATACAAAAGTCAACTGCTCGGGGGCTGGGGATTTAGTTCAGTGGCATAAGTGCCTGAGTTCAATCCCCGGTACCAAAAACAAAACAAAACAAAACAAAACAGTCAACTGCTTTTCTATATGCCAATGATTAGTTTCCTAAGTAAGATATAATGAAAGCCACACCATTCACAATAGCTACAAATATGTGCAAATAAATTTAACCAAGGAAATGAAAAAGACCTCTAAAATAAAAAAAATCACAAAGGGTGATGAAAGATATTAAAGAGAACAAAAACTATGGAAAGATTTCTCATGTTCATAGACTGGAAAAATAAGTATTGTTAAAATGTTTACACAACTCAAAGCAATCTACAGAAGCAATGCAATTCTTATCAAAATATCAATGATGTTCTTCACAGAACTACAGAAAATAATCGTAAAATACATATGGACACATAAAAGACCCCAAATAGCCAAAGCCATTTTGAGCAAAAAGCACAAAGATGATTTCATGACATGCTCCAGAGCCATAGTAACAAAACCAGCATGATGTTGGTATATAAACAGATACACAGACCAATGAAACTAAACAGAGATCCCAGAAATAAAGCCAGGTATCCATGGCTAATTGATTCTTGACAAAGAGGCAAAAAAACACACATTGAAGAAAGGGCAGCCTCTTCAAGAAACGGTGCTGAGAAAATCGGATATCTACATGCAGGAGAGTGAAACTAGACCCCATTATCCTAAACCATGTGCAAAAATCAAAACCAGGTCAAAGGCTTAACTGCAAAACCAGAAACTTTAGGCCATTAGAAGAAAATCCAGGGGAAACACCTCAAGATACTGGTACAGGCAATGACTGTCTGGATAGGACCCCAATAGTACAAGAAACAAAAACAAACACTGACAAATGGGATTCCAGCTGAAAAGCGTTGCACAGAAAAGGAAACACACGGCAGAGTAAAGACACAAGCAGAACGGGAGAAGGTACTTGCCAACTCTGTTCATCTGACAGTCGTTTAGTATCCAGAACAGAGAACTCAAAAATTTAACAACAAAAAACCAAGTAACCCAATTAAAAATGGATCATCTTAGTAGATACTTCTCAAAAGAAGAAATATAGATAGCCAACAAATTTATGAAAAAAACAGTATCATCGGCCATCAGGAAAATGCAAATCAAAATCAAAATTACAGTGAGATGCCATCCCATTCCAATTAATGGTTACCAGAAAGAAGAAACTATGTAACAACTCCTGGCAAGTGTATCAAGAAAAAGGAACTCTTACACACTTGATAAGAATATAAATTAGTACAGTCATTGTAAAGCATGGAGTTTCTCCAAGAAACTGAAACTAGATCTACCATCTGCTCTATTTTCCCCTTCTGTGTATACATCCAAAGACGACGAAAGCGGCATATCAAAGAGAAACCCACATGTCCATGCTTACTGAACATTACAGTAGCTAAGATAAAGACAGGCTAGGTGCCCATTAACAGATGAGTGGGTAAAGAAAATGTGGTGCACATACCCAATGCCGGATTACTGTTCAGCTATAAAGGAGGTCCCGTCATTTGTAGCAAAATGAATGGGAATGGTAGACATTATATTAAGTCAAAATAAGACAGACACAGGAAGACACATACCACATGTTCTCTTTCATATTTGGAAACTAAAATAGGTTGGCCTGAAAGTAGAATCTTGCTTAACAGCGATCAGGAAGAGGGCAGGGGGAAGAGACAGAAAAAGTGTGTTTGGATTTAATCAGTGCATGCTGTAAGCATGTACGGAAACACCACACTACACCCCATTAAGATGTGCAACTGATATGAGTTACTAATAAAGCGAGGTTCCTAACTGCAGAGAGTAGCATCTTAAATGGCAAGGTATGTTGGGATTTGCTATATGTTGCCGGAAATTGCTGTAACTAAGATATTTTAGGGAAGCCACAGGCAGCAAATGGCATGACACTATGTATTTAGCTCTTTAAGGTGGGAAATGGATGGGGTTCACAACTGTACCGCTGTTGAGGGACAAGGTGGCATTAACACTGTGTGTGGAGATGGTGATGGGGAATATGTGATGTTCCTTGTCTCCCAGTGATCAGAACCGGGACGCAGGGTAGTCACAGTGTGCACTGGTACAAACCGACCTGCGGCCCCAGGGGGGTGGCACACTGTCCTAGTGAACGCATTCTGGCCCTGGGCCCCTCTCCTCTGTTGCTGGGTGACCCTGTCTGTAGGAACCCTCAGGGTTGCCTTCGTGTACAAGTGAGCACAAAGGCGTGAGATGGTGACTGTGTTCCTAACAGTGACTTGGAGCTGAACTCTGCCCACGGTCCCTGTATCACTTTATTTAGCCTTCAGTCACATGTTCAAGTCAGTTCTTAGCTTTACTTTCTTCCTCAAGGATTAGTGTCAAAAATCTGTAGATCTTATTTCACTTTTAATTGATACATCTGTGTGTATGTCATCGATAGATTTTGAAATTCCAAGTCGGTCCAAAGCAGATGCTGTGAAACGCCATGTACTCACATGTTAGCCAGGAGGTAGTCCTGGGAGACGCCCGCCCCGCCGCACACCTGGATGGCCCGGTCAATGACTGCGCAGGCGGCCCGGGGAGCCACCACTTTGATCATTGCAATCTGCATAGACACAATATGAAAAGCATGCTTCTATCTTAGACAATACACAACGTGCCAGAATTTGATATAATCTATTTTTTTTTCCTCTGTGAATTGAAACAAGAAAACTTTCCCACACCCAAGTCACCACTTAGCAGCCAACAATCTGAAATGCAGTTAAGGACTATGTTTTAGTCCATACAGACTTTTTATTGAGGGATATCTCTTCCAAATCACATTTTATTCTTTATTTGTAACTTGCCTTCCTTCCAAGAGGATTTCAGACAGTTCATAGATCACACTCATCACATTCAGGGTCATGAAAACAGTGTAAGGACCTCTGCTCCAGTAATCAGTTTTCTCTTAGCAATTTTATGGGTTTTTTAAATGAATGATTATGTCTTCAATCCATATAAGCCAGAACATAAGAAGACAGAGAACATCAGCAGCCTTTCATAAAATATTCACCACGTGGCAGAATCATCCTTTGCATCTAGGCTGCTCTCCATGAGAACCCCAGAGCCAGCTCAGAAGGGTTAATACTCTGCCCAGAGTCTAAGGCCAGCAGAAAGCAGGACAGTGGTCACTATTAATGCCAGCTCTGTAGAAAGCCTAGCATTTCCCCACTCCTTGCTGCATCTCAAGAGTGCTGAGATATTCTGCATTCCCAAATTCACTTCCTAAAGTAGCACAGCAAAAGGAAAGCTAGCAAGATTTTTTTTCTTTTTGATACTAGGGATTGAACCCAGAGCCTATTGCACACTAGAAAAGTCACTGAGCTACTTTCCAGCCCTTTTTTCTTTCTTTTTAAATCTCATTCTGTTTTAATTTTAATTTTTATTGGTACATGTTTGCAATACATAATGGTAACACTCAGTGTGGGGAGTTGGTACACGGACATTTTTATTCTTTATTTTGAGACAGAGTCTGACTTAGTTGCTCAGGCTGACCTTGAATTTATGATCTTCCTGCTTCGGTCTCCTGAGTAGCTGTCCTTACAGGCATGCATCACCATGCCAGGCTCATTTATAGTCTTTAAACCAACACCACACGAGGGCTTGTAATATTCTCAATGTCCTCAAGGTGCCATGAAACCCACAAGGCCTGTTGGGTGGGAGCAACTAAAGAAGGTTCTGCAACTGATGGTTCAGAGACGTCTCACCTCTTTCCTAGCGCCTGTGCTGCCCAGAGTGTCTATGTTGTGGGCAGCTTTCAAGGTTAACAAGCGGATCTCCTCAATGGCAATGCGACTTTCAGCAATCCAGTGGGCCACAACCTCCTACATGGGAACAAAGGGAAGAAGGGGATGAGCTGGTGTCCGACATCACAAGAAACCTGGTCTTGTAGATTGGTGAACACACTTGTTAATCCAACGATTGTTTATAAGTCCTACTGTATATATTTTCAAATAAATAAGTTGATTTGTACCAGCCTAGCCACATACCTGTGGAATATTACAGTTACAATTGAAACATTTTAAAAAGAAACTGTATTTGTTTAGAAAGATAATTTATTTGCATATCTCACTGTCTAAGGTCAAGGTTGCTGAACTGAGCAACTGTCCTATTGCCAAATAACTCATCAGCCCTCCTGAATGCTGCGCCACACGCTTTCATGAGCCCTGGTAGGATGGTGGAGGCAAGGGCACTGGTTATAATCAAACTGCATACTCCCAGGCACAACCTCAGAGTGGGGATGGCCCAGGAGCCCTTCGCTGTGATATTATTTATTTATATACAATTACCTTTTACCTGGTGGAGAGTTCTATGGATATAACACATGTAGATCAATACAGTCACAAATGTGATATGGAATAGTTCTTTTTGGTGGGGGAGGTACCAGGAATCAAACTCAGGACCTCACAGAGCTAAATCCCCAGCCTCAAAATAGTTCTGTCTCTTCAAAACCTCTCTAGTGCTGCCCCATTTTGGTCATGCCCTCCGCTCCACCTAACCTCTGGCAACTACTGATAGGTTCTTCATCACTATAGCTTTGCCTTTTCCAGAATGTCACATAAATGGAATCATCTAAGCATCAGATCTCTTGACACTGGCTTCATTCACTGAACTTAATGCCTCTGAGTTACACCCACAGTGTTCTGTGTGCAACTCCATTCTTTGTATAGCTAAGCAGAATTCCATTATAGGGATGTATCATAGTTTGTTTATCCATTCACTTGGGTTGTTTCCAGTTTTGGATTA